>JMFS01031940.1:0-37747 GCA_000699545.1 Podiceps cristatus | reverse complement strand
CATGTTTCACATATTAAATCCAAAACACAGGGGGATATAGACATTTAGAGTACGTATATTATGGGATTTTCTGATAGCTGTCATGTACTGTACAAGTGATAGAATAAAGCTGTTCTTACTCTTGCTACTTCAACAGGAGAGACTAGCTCTTCTTTCACAGACACATTATATGTTTTCTGAATAAACCGAGGTCTGGAATCTCCAACTGCTGAGATTTGTACTGGCACTGATGAACTTCTTGGAATCGTCCCACCTGCAAGCAAAAGAAAACAAGCTCCCAGCAGATGCACAAAATACCTTCTGCCTAAAAAAACGTATTTTCCTACTGGTACTGATTATTATTTTTTTTTTTTTAAATCCTTACTGCTACTATTATAGTACTGCTGAGACGTTCTAACCAAGATCAGAGTTTCATGAATTGTGCATTACATTTACAAGACAGGAACCTGAATACATACTACAGTATTAGCACAGACAGAAGATGGACTGATAAATCTCTTTCGTAACCGTATTTCCCCCAGTACCCACTTTATCCATGCGGCCATAATTTGAAGACACAGAGCTATATTGACCCAATTAGAGGAAAATTGTCAGGAGGCTCGAAAACACTTCTTATGCTCATGCTACCAGGAGTGTACCTATGTGAGAATACCCACATGGATGTGCAAACATCAAGTGACTCATCACATTTTACTTTCATTTTACTCCCTGTTGGCTGATGACAACTGTAAATTCCTAGCTTGTGTCTGAATCTCTGTATTTTGTGCTGTGCAACACTAGTCGATAATTAGAGGAGCGTGTGAGATGTATGTTATTTTGCACATTTTTCCCATAGTCATAAAGAAAACTTAGATTTGATATAACAGCACCAGCAGGCAGTAGAGTTTTACCAGCGATGCAGCAATTACTCTGGATGAATAAGACAGCTTTCTTAGCTTCAACAAACTAGAGCAGATGAAAATATATGGTATTTTTTAAAATAAAATCTAAGAACCTATTTTGACAGCATTCCTTCAAGTAAAAAATAAAACATACCAAAAGCCATCACCAGGAATATCTGTGTTGACCCATAGTAAAAATCTTGTCTTACCATCAATAGCTGTTATCCACAAGACGAAGTTCTTAAGCTGGTTGACTCCTAATGGGATTATGGTTTTTAAAGTGATTTGTCCTGTGGTTGTATCCAATTCAAAGTATCCATCTTCATTGCCACCAGCTAAGATAAACTTTATCTCTCCATTTATACCATCATCCGGATCATCAGCAGCAACCTGGAGGAAAAAAAACAATGTTGCTTTAGTTTTTTTGTGCTGTTAACGAGTAACACAGACTTGCTTATTCTTGTCTAGTTTGCAGATAAAATCATTCAGACAGCAGACAATTAGGAATTAGTTGTGGGGTTTTTTTCTTCTTATTTATAGCAAATAATAGTTCTGGATAATTTTATAGAGAGAAAAATCAGCTAAATATAGCCACAGTAAAATTTGGCAGTGAGAATGAAATCCTGCCCCCGTGGAACTCGTGAATGACACCAAGCCATTTGTTTTTGTTCCCTTTATCATTTGTTCCCTGACCTTGGATACGATTAGAGCATCCAGGACACTCTGCTTATGGCATATCAACAGGTGTAAGCTTTAAATGAAAGGTGGATTGTTGCTGGATTCAGAGGAGTTCAAAAAAGATCCCCTAATTCAACAGGGCCACTACATAACTTCAAGCAAGGACTCACGCATACATTCAACTCATAAAAATGTCATTTTTACTTAATACTTCTAGTACCTGTATTCCTGCAGTCATGTTGAGGAAAATCTCTTGTTTATATGGTGTTCCTCTAAAGGTTGGGCTGTTGTCATTTTCATCTAGCAACAATATGTTGATTGTAGAGTGTACCTCACGGTAAGGCGACAGATGATCTTTAGCAGTGACCTTTAAAAAAGATGCAGTAAAATTATTGCTCTGTTCAAATGCATGCTTTATAAGTAGTAAGAAGGAGGAGTGACAATTACAAGCTGAGTAAACTGTATCACTAGTGGTATTTCCCTCCAGATACCTCTAACGTGAAAGTTTGCATGTGATTCTTCAAGTAAGCTGCTAATCCATATCAAAGGATCAGTTTCTTGCCAGGAGAGGTTGGATATCTCCTGTTTGCCTCAGGTTGCTTTGGAAAGGAGTAAGCTTATTTTTAATACCTGTAGGTGAACAGATGGTATTCTCTCCCTATCCAACAGCGTGGAGTTCCTCACAGTTAGGATCCCAGCTTGACTTAGCTGGAAGGGACTGTCAGCTGGAGTGAGAATGAATGTTCCCTGGAAGCCTCCCTGCAAACAGTAATTATATTTGTTATTAAATAGGACAATGACAGAATGACAGAGCTACTCCCTTAGGATGGTTTCTCCTTATTTTTCATTTAATTTTCTGGTTTAATTGAGGTTTTAGTTCAAAAAAAAAAAAAAAAAGAAAAAAAGAAAAAAGCAAAACAACATGGAATATATCATTCAGGCTGAGGGTGACTTGCAGCTTTGTGTCCAAGTTGCACTTCTGCACTTCCATATTTGGGACCCTATGCAAACCAGAGGAGTTTTAGGGACAGCCAAAATTTATTCTTTGACTGCAGTATTCTGCCCCTTAAAGAAGTGAAATTAAGTATGTTTTGCTTAAGCATATTTAGATAGTCAGGGAAAAAAAAATTCTTTAGCACTATTCACTGTACCTGTATAATGCAAATGCATTTTATATTTCAGAAATGCAGTATTTGTAGTAACTGAAACAACACTGTCATTTTACCTCATCTTTGTCAATAGCTGTTACTTGAAGAACTTCCATTCCATTTGGGAAATTTTCTAGAATTGAGACATTGTAACTTGGTTGTGATAATACTGGATCATTGTCATTCACATCTTCAATAGTAACCAGAACTACTGCATCAGCTGTTTTGTAAATATTGTCTTGCTGAGCTGCCTAGAAAACAGAGTTTGCAGCTGTAAGTTCCATACCCTGCTAACAACGAGCCGTTCCAGCTTAACACAAGGACATGACATGACTGCATATATTTAATGAAATTTTCCTTTATTTTCCATTTTAAATGGCAAGATGGAGCCTTTATACCATCTGCCCTTTAACATTACTATGAGAAATACTATTGACCGCAACATGGATTTCACATATTATTTTAAGAAATTGAGACTCAGTATTAGCACACTGAACTGTAAAACAATCACTACCTGAAGGCCCACAACAAGATACGGACATTCTTCTCTGTCAACTGCAGTTTTTACTTCCAGCACTCCAGTGTCTTCATTGATTGAGAAGGTGTTGCTATAGGCCGGGGGTTTCACTGAAAAGCAACAATTGCAATGGTTTAATGAGAATGAACCAGAAGAGTAAGTCCAATCTGTCCTTTTTATGACTGTTACCTTCCCAGCCATAGCAAAAATAAACAGACATACCGGATAAAATCCTGTTTTTCAAACACTTTGCCCTCAAAACAATTGTTAGAAAATTCCCTTGCACTTCAAGGGTGTCAAATTAAGCGCCTCGTGAGCTTTTAGCAATTCTCTCCGGTGGAGGAAAAGCTCCCGATGGAATTGATCTCTGTAAATGTTCCTGAATGGAAATCCTTTGATGAAATGAAAGCCTCTAAACTGACTTACACCTTGAATCGGTAATTGTTTACTGGAGGAAGTTTAAGAACATCTAAACATTTTTAAAATAGTTGGACGCTGCTCTAACGACTGGAATTAAGCAGATTTAGCTTGCAGAGCAGCACTGTCGTGAAGATGTATGCAGTTAAGACAACTTCTGTGTACTGCACTTCATTGTCAGTCTCTTCAGTAATACAGTCATCATAAATTACTGTGTGAATGTCCAGAAGAAAATAAAGGCTCTTACCTAGTTTGATGCTGTAAGATACTTTTTCATTTATACCTGTGTCTCCATCTTTAGCTAGTATCTTCTCTGGGAGAATAGCCAGAGGACCCAACTATAAAACATATATTAACTTGATTAACTTCAAAAAAATACACATAAATTTTAATCAGTTCATTAAGTCACAATTTTGGTTAAAGAAACAAGAAACATGTATTTAATCACTGGGATCCAGAAAAAATTCTCTCCTGCCTACACACTTCACAGAAGAAAGTGACGACCATAACAACTGACAGATACACTGTGTTTGGGAAACACCAGACTATGAAGGAGCAGTCACTGATGGAATTCACGTTAAGAACATTGAATGTTTCAGTTCCATTCCTCTCCTGGAAAACAATACACAGGTCTAACACTGCAGCCCTAATAAAAACAGTCATTTATTTAAAAGATAAAAACATTTTAGAAGATCTAAAATTATTCCTTTCAGACAATTCAAGATAAACTTCTAACAAAAGGGATGCCAAAGGTATAACACCAGAAGCACATGTAGTTTAAAATATGCTAACATGGAGATAACAATAAAGAAATAGGGATAATAAAGAAGATAATTAATAATTTTAATTTTAGTGGACTACTCTGGTAATACCAGACTCTGATTTTTTTTTTTCAGTACATACCAGTACATACAGAAGCCTAAGTTAAACAATTATATTCCACCGAGAAATTTCCACGCTATATAGAAAAAAAAATTATTACAATATAATATAAACCAGTTCACTGTTCAGATTCTTATTTTGATTACCTGATTTTAATGAAGCATGAAGGAATTCCACTATTTAAAACTGAAACCAAGCAGCTAACTCCAGGACTGATGGGTAGTCAACTGCCCATTCAGGTTTACAGTAAAAGCCCTGTTACAACTGTTTAGTGCCTTTTTGTTTCCTTTTTTTTTTTTTTTTTTTTTCTCCCCTTCAAACATAAAATAATCTGTTTCTGTAGCAGAAAGTTTTATGCTTTATATAATACATGGCCTGATTACCTGGTACTTGGAGGTCTACAGTTCATAACCTTACAGTGCACCAGCTAGCCCAAAACAAAGCAGCCCTCCATCTTAAGATGCTCAATGATGAAGAGTCCTTGAAAGAAAAGCACTGTGGACACGAGCAATCTGTTTAAATTCGCAGCATTCAGTGAAAAGCTTTTACCTGGTTTTCACTAATTTTTCCATTGTACACGGATTGACTGAAATAGGGGTTCAAGGTATCGTAATCTTGTACACTAATCAGTAACGATGCAGTGTCGCTGTTTTTTCCAAATTTTTCCTACATCCCAAGAGAAGGAAGAAAATAACAGACATTGTAATGAGAGCGTCACTTCTCAGGGGAAAATACAGAAGAATATTATTATACGTGCTTTGTAGCGTCTAGGCATTTTTAACCTGAGAACTCCCACCCCATCAAATTTTTCCATTCCTAGAAATCCAGTTCTAGGAACAATTGTTCTTAGCTATTTATTTTATATCATGCAGGTGTTACACAGTAGCACGTAGAATGTAGTAACAGTACATTCGCTGCAACTGCACTATTTGCTAATTACCAAAATAAATGCGACAAAATTACTTCTTAGTTCTAAAAGGAACTGAAGGCAAATAAACATTCAAATCTCAAAAAAGACACACAAAAAGACTGCAGGTGGTAAACTGCAGCAAAACCAGGATGGATCCACCAGAATGAATAGGTGAACATATGTGGCAATAGTGGAGATTAAATATGCACAATATACATACTTAAAGAAATACACACAGAAAGAAACTAGTATTTGAGGGGAGACTTAAACAATGGCTCAAACGTTAAGAACGTGCTACTTCGTCTGCGGTATGAGTCAAGATGCAGACTCAACATTGGGCTTGGGAACTCCCCAGGTTGTAAATTTGTAGAAACTGGGATGTTATAACAAAGGAAGTATCATTGTCGAACTATTGTGGTTCTCATTCTTCTTTTAATTTGCATCGTACCTTTGCTTGGACTGTTAAATTGAAAAGGTTGATCTTGTTGTAATCCAATGTTTTATTCACCAAGATGTTTCCATCTCCTTCCCTTATATGAAAGTAATCAGAGTTTGGACCCTATTAAATGAATAAATCACATATTTTATGTGATTAACAACGAAATACATTTTCTTTTCTCTTGCCACATTTATTATTTGACTGTTCTTCATAAAGGACCAGGAATCTCTCAAACACCACCACTGGAAAGGAAAATGACGATCCTCTTCAACACATTCTATTGCCTCTGCCATCAGCACCATTAGATTTTCTGTCTGATTTCTCTCATCCTATAGTCAATAACTAAAGCAGATCAGATGAACAGCATCGGCTTCCCTTCACCAGCTACAAAAGGAGCAAGCTCAGACGTGAAGATCTCCACTGCAGATATCTAAAGTTAGTTGAAATAATCTTACTTCAGGTGGCTTACATACACACCTCTGCAGGACTAGAGATCAGCAGCAAATCTTTGTGATATGAACTTTAGAAAGAGAGGAAACTGTTTCACTCCTGCTTCTAAAAAGGACCACTGACTTCCTTAGCTGTAGCTGAAGAGCGCCACAAAACATTTGACAAACGTGAAGAAACAAGATTCAGGGCTCACTGCATGCTCGGCTTTTCCCGGAATATAAGTTCTAATTTTAAACGGTCTTTCTGACGCTAGCATTTTGCAGGTTTGTAATAGCAATTGCACAGTGCAAGACAGCATACTCGGATCGGGTCACAGGCTGTATTTTGTATGAGACATAGACTGGTATTCATCGTCTCGTCTCTGACAAAGGGCACTCACCCAAAGACTGTAAGTAATGAGGCTCAACACAGGTGAAAAGTCTTTATCCTGAGCTTTCACTCTTATAACCGTGAAATTTATTGCAGACACCTAGAGGAAATAAAAATCATCAAACGTTCAGTCACAAGCCCCTTTTGGTATCATCCCTCCTAACTTCTGGCAAGAAGGCCGTGCCACCTCCTTCGCATATGCAAATTACTTCTGATTTCCATTTTAGATCAGCTAGCCAAGTGTTCCTTCTTCACCCCATGCCTCCAGCTGTACTTGCAGCCCAGCCATTTCCACACCCACGAGAAGGTGTGGAAAAGTCTCGTAAGAGTGCACGTAATGATCTCTTGTGAGTGTGGTCACATTAGAACCTCATATGTTTTGGCCCCAAAGACTAATTTAAAAATATCACAAGAAAAAAATATTAACATTTGCCATAACCCACCTCAGATATTGAAGTGCTATAGTGAGTTTGTAGAAATTGTGGAGGATTGTCATTTATGTCTTCCATGACTACAGCCCGTGCGTTCTCTATCTCAGTCTTCATGACAGAAGCAAAAGACACATTAGAAATTACAGCAGTGAGGTAGCAGCATACTGCTATTATTTAATTTCATCATATAAAATGAGATCTTCAGAGAGACACCCCTTCAGTTCCAAAAACTATAATGAAAGAGTTAGACTACCATTTCTAATCATGGAGTAGAAAGTTTATGAAGATACTTTAAAATTACAATTTATTCTTAATTTACTTTAGGTTTTTTGTAACACATTTAAACAAAATTATCTTCTACAAAGTGCTCTTAAGTCCCTGCATCATATCTTTAATGAAATACTACTTCAGAAAATAGTAATTTGCATTATATTTAGACAAAAAAAAATACGGTTGATAAAACATGTCTTTCACTTACCATTCCAGTCCTTTGGCAAACAACGGCATAAAATAGATGTTCACTCTAAAAATTAACAAACAAGTAAATAAATAATATTATCTGTGAACTTTTAATATGATTGTCAAAGAATGTTTATGTCAAAACTATACAAAACAACTTCTAGTACTTGAATCTTCAGGTGTGCCATACTAAGTTGGCAGGGAATTGTTCATCTGATTCCGTTACAGGAGCATACTTCAGCTGGTTTTGTCTTTTCAATATGTTGTACCAAAACACGCTGCTTCTAACATAGAGCAAAGTGACTACAGATCATTAACAGTGAAGTTTATTCAGCTGCTCATTCATCTATTACTGGTATTCACCAACCCAGATCCCATCATCCACGTACCCAGCTGTTCTCCCCAACAGAAAATTGACAGAGAATGGAAGAATACGTGTAAGAAGCCTAAAAAGTGTTTTAAGCCAATTGGAAAATATCCAAATAAGAAACGTGAAAGTAAAAGTCGTAAATATATTTTCATCAATTAGACATCTTGAGGGTAACAGTGATTTTTAAAACTCATATGGTTCAATTCTGTCAAGCACGGTGCTACTCTGAAACAGGATTTGTATAAAAAAAATAGCCTCCACTTACTCTGCAGAACTACACCATTATCATATTCAAGGGCAACTTCAGGGAAAAACATTAATGTTGCTTTAGGGGTTGCTTTAGGTAGTCCTACAGAGCAAGAACGGCATAGGAAGGGCCTCTCCTGTGCATCAACCAACAGAGGCCAAATCATCTATTCATGCGTGAAGTTAAACACTTGTGTAAATATTTGTATGGTTTAGGATTGCTGTCTACCATATGAAATCTGATCCATCTCACTTTGATAAAATGATTCATGTTAGTGAGATATGCGTTTTAAGAAAAGTGACACTCTGCATTTCCAACTTTCAGGACAAGTGACGACACAGGATTAGGAAAGAACGTCAGATGCCAGATAAGTTTACAGTTCGAGGATAACAGATATTACTGAGAGGTGGATACTGAAGTCTATGCTGCTCTTTCTGATGAGTCACTTTTTTGGAATACCAACCTGTATCATGAGAGAATGAACAATTAAAATTTACATCTTAGTGCTACTTTTTTTTTTCACCTGTCAAGAAAACATTTATATATATGTTTTACATGCAGTGAAAAGAATACCTCTATAGAATCAACATCCAGCGGCTTGCGAGTCCTCACTGTTGCATTACTAGACCCAGACTTGTGTTGCAGCTCCACATATGCTAAGTGTTCGGGTATCAGATATTCTTTTAATTTCAAATTCACATTGGGTGGGATATTTGTAATCCATTCTATATCACCTGTAAGAGAAAGCATAATAAATTAAGATTGCTTTATGGATATTTGTAATCCATTCTATATCACCTGTAAAAGAAAGCATAATAAATTAAGATTGCTTTACAGAAAAGAAATCCATAGGTTCCTTTCACATGTATCGACAACTAGATTCCTGGTTACCTCTTGGTTACGTTTTATATCATTTTGGCGTTTTGAGCTAAACAGTGAAATCTGTTAAAGACCCCTTAAGTACAGTTCACGAGTGTATTGATAAGTTTTTAAAACCACACAAACCCACTTTTTCCAGTATATTCACACTGCGTAACAGTATGTCCAGAACTAAAAAGCTTGGCATAATTTACACCTGATTTCTCACCAGTTTCTGGAAATAGCTTTATGCTGCAAAATTTTGTTCACATTTAGTGTAAAAAGGTAATCCAAGTGTAATCGAAGTCGGGGAATTTAATCAAAATCAGTGAGAGGCTGATTTTCGGCTGCATGGGAGGAGATTCAGTATTTTACAAACACAGGGCATTTCCTATTTCTTAGATGAATCTATCAAGCAGGTAGAATCCAGTGCGAATCTAGATTTAGGCTTGCGGTTGTTTAAATTTTGATTTTGGCACAGAATGGTAAGTGTATAGCCCCTCCTTTAGTCTCTTCCTATATGCACAGGCTACTGAAACACTAACCAATGTAACCTTTGAATCGATTTGAACGTGATTTTCTACAACTATGCATTTAGGAACTACTGTCTTGAAAATATTAAAACCCGTTCTTTGTAATTATCATGATTCATATTAGACTCGCTATCATTTCAGCAGTGAGCATATTACTTGCTTGGTTAAACACCAAATCTGTGCTTCCATGCGTGTTTGGAACGTATCCTCTTAAACCATCCAGGTGGCACTCCTGGCAATTTTATTAAATAGACCAAAACTACCTAACTTGTATTATCAAGATATTTGCATTTAGGAAATAAGTCTTATCTTCTCATGGAGCACATTATGTGGATTGTAAATCCATAATATCCCCTTTCCCCTCCAAAAAACTTTCCTGGACATCCCAAATATTTGCCATGATCTTCAGGGAACATCCTGGCTGTGTTTCTTTCTTACTCCATCATTTCTGTACTCCATCACTACTAGTTTAGGCTAGTAAACCCTTTCTGTAACAGCCCCTTCTCTAATCTCCACATACAGACTCCTGGTCTTGGTTTCTAAGTGCCTAAAGGAGATGAACCTTCTCTCCTTCCAGCAGCAGGGAGTGTCTGGAATGCTGTCAGCTACCAGCCCAAAGATACCGGACTGTAGTTGCACGTAAGGAGAAAGTCCAGACCGATGGCAGGAAACACGCAACAACTGGGCTGTGTCTCGGGGGCAGAGTCTTGTGTGGTATCACAACACTGCCTGTTGAAACTGTTGGAAGAAAACGTTCAAGGAAAAACGTATCTATCTTTGCCTGTTGGTACACTGTCTAACCCTCTGTCCAGAGTTGGATACGTTCACACAAGAAGCATCAAGCAGCTGCCTCGGGAACTGTGTTCTATCCAGCAGAGACAGCCTAACAAAAAGGAAGTGCTTGGAAAAAATGAAGTGAGTTGTCCCTCTTGCTTATTCATTACAGATATGTCAGCAGCTACACTCATACATGTGATGCACACAAAGGGTCAGACTTCTTGCTAGCAGCTTAACAATTAAATGCAGAGGAATCAGGGCGAAAGGTAATTCTTGTCCTTTCTAACTCCAGGCAAGAGTCAAACACAGCAGCTACGCCCTTATTGCTTTGAAAGAAACATTTCAACAGTGGAAAAAAAAAAAAAAAAAAAAAAGATATCTCTCTATCATACTTGATTTCTGTATCTTGCTGGAAGCCAGAAGCAATGAAGATTGCCTGTGGACAGCCAGCGTGGGCCTGGCGCGTGCTTTCATCGGATCCTAAGGGTTGCCACATATCCTGAAGGGAACACTTTGGCCACAATGTAGACTTTGGCTTGTGAGATCGCTGTATGCCCGTTAGGCAAGTCAACTCCTGACCGCGGGATTGCCTGTCACAGACAACAGCCCTACCCTTCAGCTAAAACCAGTAACCTCTCTGGTTAGCAGTGGGAGGAAAGGAAGATGGAGATATCCTCTGTACTGCATTTGCAATGTAAATGAAAAAAAAAAACCACAACTGTCTACTCTTCTGCACTGTGGTCTCTTGCAGTCACTGCACCCCCCCAGTGTGGGATTTTGCCTCCAAGGCACAGTCAGACTGTACCAGCCAGGCTAAGGAGGCACAAAAAACGTGGGGATGAATTGATGTTAACCCTGTCAGGCTGCACAAATTAAATTATCATCAGAACAACACCAAGTGTGCTACACCAACAAAGAAAACTAGAATAGCAAATGTAAATACACCGAGTGGCCAGCATTGATCCTATAATTCCCCGCACTGTAAGCCTGCTTGTTCTTCCGTATCCCATCTGCTCTCCCTATTGCCCCAACGAGACAAAAAATGGGCTTTCAGGGAGGCCCCAGCCTGAAGCAGAGCAGGGCTGTGGTGGCAGTGGTTCCTTCTGACGTGGGAGAGAAGGAAGAGATCGGCTCTTACGAGCCAACTCGACAAGGTGAACGGTAAACATCAATTTTTCTGTACTTGTTTCCTTTCCCCGGGCCTCCTCTATTTTGCCAGTAAGATCCTTGGATCAGGGAATTTGGGGTTTTATGTTTATTTATTCTACTAAACGGTATTCCATGTAGGCAACTACTGCATCCAACCGTGAAGACTATTGTAAATCAATTAATAATACAGATTCATTATAAAAAACCACCGCCTATGTGAGGCATTAAAGTACTACGTGCATTAGGGAACAAATCAGACAATTCTAGGATAAAAATCATGATTTTACCTGTATATTCATCCAAAAAGCGTGACAGCGTCAGCGGGTTTGGTACTGTGTCACAATTTATACTTGTGGTTTCTAAAAAGAAAAGGAAAAGTCACGTACAGAGAGACCATTTCCAAAAATAGTACAAGGTAAAAAAACGCTTACGCTATATAAAAACAGCTGCACACACTGGTTCAAATTAAGCTGAAAGACATTTATCGTGGTGGCACCTTGAAATAATTTTCAGGGTTTAAAACAACACATTACATGGAGCAGGTACACATTGATGTCTTGGACCCAATCTGTTCTTGCTCTGAGAAATTCTACAATGAAGGCCTACACAAGTTAAAAAGCAGCCATCAAAAAAGGATATGAAAATGCCTAGCTACCAAATTGTCCTTCCTTTGTACCCTGACCAGACTGAAACTTGGGCTTTATCACCTGACAGTAACGAGTCACTGTGTGTTAATTTCCTGCTCAACCATTTGTGGAACCAGTAACAGAAACTACTTTTGTACCCTGGCCTTGCAAATCTTTTCTGCTCCCAAGAAAACTGGGAACACAAAGCTATTCACCACTGAAACCAAGCAAAAATCCAAGAGATTAGCGTAAAAGCACATTGACGGATTTCCCTGAAATTTATTCTCCTTAAACTTTTATAACAATTGGCACTTTTGAAATATACTTTTTTTCTGAGAAGGGGCTTTCATAAGTCATTTATTGTGCCTCAGTGACCTCTCTCTACATTTTCTCTGTGCGATAAAAAGCAACAGACTTTTTTCCTAGATCTGCAAACCATACACACAGAAATTGAGAAATCCACCAGATTTTTTTTTCCCCCCCTCCTTCCCTGACAAGAATTACTCAGCAAAGCTGCCACGATGCAATCTATGCTCTCACAGATACCTGTGCAACTTTTGTGGTCTTAACGCGAGTTTGCACCGATGCTAAGAGTGTCCCCGCTCTTCTCCTTGCCCTCCTTACCGTATATTCAAATTGATTCTTGGTAAAGAAGCAATGGGCTACTTTTGCATGGCTAGGAAGATGCCTTCATATTTGCACCACTCGGCAGGGTCTCCCTTCTGAGCGAGCGGTAAACAGATTTCTACACCAGTAACTGAACAAACCCTAGAGAATACTTTTACAGACAGCAGCTGTTGGTTACGGGTCTAATTTGCTGCCTCCATTTCCGAGTATTCAAAAGCCTGGACTCTTTTCCTGGGCTCTGGACTACAGAAAAAGATCAAGAAACTGGAAGCTTGGAAGCAGTTGGTGTGTTGCATCAATTCAGTAATTAAATAAAAACACTTGTTGTGTTTTCCCGCAGCCATTCCTGGTGATTCTCTGGAGCTCTCAGAAACAAAGGAAAGACACCTGAGCATTTTAACTCTTGTACAGATTCTCCAAGAAGGGCTGAAGGACCAAAATTATATTAAGACCTCACGTCTAGGCACATAGATACTGTTTCTACTCCCAGATTCAGCTAACGGATAACACAGTTTTCACTTTCTGGAAGCTCTCTCCTCAATACACCAAAGAGAGCTTTTAATGGAGTCCTTACCACTGCAACAAATACCAGATGTAAAACTGGTAACTACTCCAATCTAATTTAGCAGAACAACAGCAGAAAGGAATTCAACTGATCCCAACTTCAAAACTATACATCCTCAGACCCAACTTCAGCCTGGGTATGTTATTTAATGTCCACTGCAGATCTAAAATAACCAAGCCCAGAAAAGTTCAAAGAGAACTGTTAAAAACCCACTGTACATACAAGAGCAGTGGTTTTCAACCGGTCATACTCAGCCCCTGAAAGTCCACAGGCCACTTCCAAGGACACCAAGATTACTCGTTTAGATGTTATTTTACTAGTCAACGGATCGATGTATTTCAAACTTCTAGGATCACGATTTCTATGAATTTAATACATTTAGCTTTGTTCAATTTCAATAAAAGCCGGAACAGACACACGAGCATTTATAAAGATAACACTACTTACTTTGTGCATCAAGACAGATGAACGTAACCCAACCAAGCAAAGCAAGAACCAGAGATCTAGAAAGCGCCATGAGCACTGCAGAAAAAGTTCCCTACTGAAGGCAAAACCAGATGGTCATTTCTTATATACAATACTTGTAAAGAGTCATTTCATTTGCCATATCACAAGTTAGTAGTCATCCTGACAAACGCTTCAGTGAGAATAAGACAAAAGACTGGAATAAGCCTTTGACAGCAAAATATATAACATGCTTATCATTTTCAGCTTGTGAGATCAAAGTCCCTTTTGGGCAATAAACCAGCAAGGAAATACCACTTTCTGTGTTACAGCACAAATAACAAAGTCTATTTTTATTTTAATACTCAACATTGAGATAAGAATAAATAAATTAGCAAGGTGTCCTGACCAATATGAGACACACCTACATATTCCCTGGGAAAGAAAACTAAATGGGGTGCCAAAAGGCAAAAGGGACAAGCATTGCCCCTTTTGCTCTCGTAACGATGGCAGAGTATCTTCTTGTAACTCCATTCACAAGAAGTACAGAATTCCTGTTGTGAAAACAGCAGTTACTGTTTGATGCGATGAATGCAGACACCTCTGAAGCATGCCTAGTATTTTACATTTTTATTTTATGAGTATACATTGAAATTAGGTTTAGCAGTTAAAATTTTACTTCAACAAAGTTTCCTCAAAACAAAAGATACTAAAAGCTTGCAAAGAACTTTCAAAGACCACAGATGATACAAGCCGACTACGCAGTTTGTTTTAATCATTTGGAGGTAAATGTACCTTTAATTCAAAGGAGGAACTGAGTACACATTAAGGAAATTGCTACCACATCAAGGTCTTTTCATGTTTGTGCTTGTGTGTTTTGTCACCATGGATACAAATTACTGTTTAAATGAAAATGCAAAATATAATAAAATTGCACATAACAACTAAAAATAAGATTATCATTGTGCTTTCCTAGCCTCAGATAATTGAAATGGAAATCTGTGAGCAATTCAAGCAGAATTGATTAAAACAATATTAAAAGGTGGGCACCATCTCTTTTGAACAAAGGCCGCATCCAGCCACGATTATGCATTCGGTGGCATTATTAGTAGAGCCCATCTCAGGCCATTATTTTTCCTCCCCTGCCTGATAGTTCCCTGTGTCCACGATGGCCAGGCCTTAGTGCGTTTACACAGCAAAATACAGAAGACAGATCTGTGTACAAAACACCCAAGAAGAAGAAAGGAAGAGAACTTTCCTGATCTTGTTCACTGAACAGCATCACGTACCTTTGCTCTATCATAGCCAGGCTGATATTTGTACCAAAAAGTTCTGCTAGCAATCAGTCCTCTTGACCACTGGAAATATTTATGTGCTGGAATCTTAATCCACTAATGAAGATCTACTTTTGGATATTGCAAATCACAGTGAAGGCAAAGCAGCTTCAATGTTTTCTGGGACCTCCGTTAGAAGAGGCATCCCAAAGAGCTAGAAGCTTAGTGATAAGGAGTGGCATGAGACCTTCGAGGATAAAACTCCAGAAAGATCTCCCTCGTTATCTACGGGGAGACAGCCTCGAAGCTGAAGGAAGTAGGCCGTTAGCGTGCACACACCCCGCACAAACCCAAATGGAAGTTAAAGGTCACCTACAGGCAGGTGTAGAATGAAAACTGCTGCTCGGACACAGCCAACGCTGTTAGCTGCTCTTTATAAGCTGCAACAGCTGGTTAGCTGGGAGGCTCCCAGTCCAAGGCTGCCCCGCAGGATTCTTCCTTCAAGCTCGGGGCTTGCGCTCAGGGGTGAGCACTCCAAGGCCAGCGAAGCACCATGACAGTCTCGGCCACTGCCACCTGTGTCCCATACTGGAATCAGGCCCAGAACAGAGTTCAGATGAAGTTCATTTGCTTTCTACACTTAGCACACGGGGAAAGAGGAGGACGGAGACGCGCATTTAAGGTGAGATAATGCATAACACTAAACAAGCTATAGAACAGGCAGAAATACTACCCAGCAAGGGTGGCATGGTGGAAACAGTAATTTTTTCATCTGACATTGAACACCATTAACCAGAATGCATCAGCCAAGCATCTAGCGATGTCACTGAGGACAGCGTTGCTTGCTGAGCACACAGAGCACAACAGTGGAAAGCAGCAGGACACACATTTCTCCCACACCAGGCTGACGGGTGACAGGCATCTACTCAGGGCTGTGCAGGAGCGCAAGGCCCTCCCCAAACTGAGGATGCTGCCTACAACAACAGCACCTATCAAATCAGTATTCAAAGCCTTTGTGACTCCCAGAGCAGAGGAGCTCGTGCACCCCTGTGCGACTCTGTCAGCTGCTGTAGCCATCAGACAGGCTGATGGTTCCATCAACCTCCACCACATTGATATTCAAAGACAGGACGAGACATTTACCTCAGGGACACAGCCATTCCGTGCTGTCACGTGGCCTCAAGCCTGGAAAAGCCTTTGGCTGGTTTTATTTCTAGATACAGCCAATAGGGGATTCAACAGTCAGTCTATCCCTGTAGTAAGATAGATTTAACATGAGTACAGGCGTCTTTACTTCCTAATTACTAAGACATAGAGAAAAAAACTCAGAACGCAGTGGTAGAGCTCGTAGAGATTAGATTGCACCAGGAACAACTGCAGGAGGAATGTTTTCAGTATACGTCCATGTATACTGCCCTCTTGGATGTCAGTGACAAGCTAAGGTTTTACCTTTGCCTACAGTGGAGAGGATGGTGCCTAAGCAGAAGCAGGGAACTTCAGGTAATTGTCCAAGCAAGGATCTGATGCACAGGAGCGGTTTCCCAACGCCATGCAGTGCGTCTGTACACTCCACAAGAACAGGAAACAATGTTGTTTATTTAAAAAAAAAAAAAATCAATATCTGATTCCCTTCTGGCAAAGAAGTGTCCTCCCAATCACATCAAATATAGCCACGTGCTATTCATAGTTCCGTGTTTACCAACTGGGGCAACCATGTGTCCACGTTTCTCCTAACACACTGTCTTTCTCTCCGGGAGCCATTACTGAATCTAAAATTCTGGCCCTTTCTCCTGGACCTCAAGGAAACAGGCACAGCTCCACAGTGAAGCGAGTTAGTTTAAACGCGATGTGACAATCGGATGTACACTGTAGCCTTCCCAGTGTATCAACTGCACATATGCAGGACATCCATACAGCAATTTCAAGAAACAGAATCGTGGCAACTAATCCTATTCATAGATTTAGCAGACTGTTTAAATGTTATAATCAGCACTGTAGCAGTGTACGGCAAAGTTAAACATGTTAGTTCGACATTTTGCATACTTGGGTCATTTGTAGGGCAGCTCACTCATGAACTTTTAAGTCAGCTTCAAAACTCAAAGTAGATAAAAATTCTTTTAAGTTCTCGTAGATTTGGAGTAGCTCTGCATTCAACGATATCCTGTTCTTGACAGATAAAAAGCCCGTACCATGATGCTGTAATTTAATCAGAAATACATACGCATGATTGAGACCATCAAACAACATTTACGCACGCACTTAGTTCTTACAAATACCTATAAAAACACTCACACACTTCTTAATTTAATAACATTTATTTCCATGAAACCAAGACAAATTTTCAAAATTAATACAAGATAAAAATTCAAGGTGGTTGGCAAGGGGAAAAAAAGACTGCACATGTATGTTATTTTTATATGCTTAAAATTATTTTTGAATAAAACAATACTGTCACGTAGAACTGGCACTTTCCCACAGAACAAAACCAGTGGAATTTTCCCATCTCTTCTAGTCAGTAGTTCTATGAAAACTAAACACACATACATGCAGCCTGCAACTTTCATAGCAAAGTTTACCATGGGAATTTGGAACAATCCTCTATCAGAAGTCACAAAAGTGAAGCAAAACACTTATTCTACTGCATTTTCATACCTGGTGGATTTTATACTTCCTCTATTTTATATTTCCTCTTTTGACAAACAACAGTCAGTTCTCCAGTGTTTACTGTAGGTGTTTAAAAGTGCATTACTACCTGCAAACAGGCCTGAGGCATTAATAAAGCCTTATTTATTTGATACAGATTAAAGCACTCCTGCAAAGTTACCATTCCTGCCCCAAATCAAAGCCATGGAAATCCAGAGTTTTGCCTGTTGGTTTCACTGGGCTCCAAATTTGCTGTTGCATTGGACAAAACACAGTAAACAACATTAAATTTTTAATACTTTCAATATAAATGCTTCCACCTTGAAAGCAATATTTTCAAGTATTGCTATCCTAGTCTTCTAAACGCCTATTGAAAATCCTCAAGAAACAAGACAAACCGAAAAAAGCACGAATGAAGAGTGCATTTAAACCATGATCTCCCTCTCCTTACCCCACCCCACCCTCCCACCCAGGACTTTGCCGACTTAATTCCACACTCACAATTTACCATGCCGCTGTGGCCTGGAACAAGCCTTCCCTGAGCGCTCTTTCTACCTGTTTCAAAAAGTCAGAATGTGTTTACTTGAATTCAGCCATTATTATTGCCATTATTGCCATTTTCTTTGCTAATATGAGACACATCTAGGCAAGTTATCTCGTTTTGGTAGACCTAGATTTTTTACGTAGACAAACTTGTACTCTATTGCTCCAAATACAGAACTTGAAAGTGCATCTGACTTCTAAACAGTATTATTCAGGCAGGTTTCAGAAACTAACTAGACCCGAAAGATCTACATGCACAAATCTTCATAATGATTCATCTCAGTTGAAAGATGCGGAATTAATAGCATATCTGATCAGAAATTTAGAGGCATAGCATCGTTAAGAGATAGAACTGCTTTGCATCCTAAGGTCTGGATATTAGAAGGGAACAAAACACTACATTGTGCAAGAGGAGTCAGATATGGAATGAGAACGAGTATCAGACATACAAGTAAAGCGAGCGTTTCACGTGCAAGATAAAATACGGCATCATCATGGTATTTCTATAATCTTTGGAGGTCTAGTCACTACCTGCTACCCACCCTCACACCAATGGGAGTTGTGTGATATATATAGAAGGAAGCCTCAGAACTGCATTAAAATTTTGCTGAACCTAGTCTAAGTCACAGGTATCGTCACAGACTTTAAATGCAAATCCCCAGAGGGCTGACCTAAAATGTGCCATCAAATACTACACAATATAAATACTCTAGGTGACTCGTGTTAATGCTGCTGACACTACTCAGAATTCAGTAGTCTTGCTTTTTCCTTTTCAGTATTTCTCACATACTAAAAGGCATATTTATGTCTTCCTCCATAAATAGTTAGTCTAATAATTTAGCTTCATAGATTTAGAAAATATTTTCTATGCAACTTAACACAATAGCCTAAAAAAGCAATTAAATTTAAGAAATGGTATATTTACAATTAAAATAAGTACAGACCTTATTGGATTTGCATTCATTTATCGCACAAAATAATTTACAAGGCTTAAAGTAATAAATAAGTCACTGGAAAGCTTTCAGAGAGGTGCATTCTCCATACGTCAGAGTGCAGTACAGTTTCAGGAAGCAGTAATGAATTTTAGCTGAAGTTTTTTCATGACTCCTTATGTTGGACGGCCTTGACCAAAACGGGTTTTTGACCTGGATTAAGAACACATAAGAAACACATGTACATTATTACTGCTAGAATTTTAAATTATCATCCAGTCAGCTCTCTAGTACAGTATTTGTTTGAAATTACTTTCACCTTGACACGCCTTCTGAGGAATAGAGAGAAAAACCGCCACCTTGCTCTCAAAAATCTGTCGAGAAAGCTGCCTTCTACCAGGATACCTGTACCCACAAACTACATAGTCATACAAAGGCACACAGCTGAACCGTGATGTCCAATAGCTTCTTTTGAAATCACTAATTCTACAGAAAATAAGTCACGAGCACTTTTTGACAGAAATAAGACCCGCAAGAAATTCCTCTGACAACATATTGGAAGCTTCCAGCCCATCCCTTATAGCAGAATTGCTGACCAACTTTTAAGCTTCAGCTGGCCAAATTACGACCAGTTCTAGGCTCTGCAACTACGCACGGCACAACAGCTTCTCAGGTCATTTTTGTTTCATCCATTTAAGGCGCAGAAGAACAATATGCAGTAATGCAGGTTTTTGTGGTTGGTTTTTTGGGTTTGTTTTTGTTTGTTGTTTTTTTTTTTTTTTTCCTTTTGTTTTTGGAAGGAGGCCAAAGAATAGGTTAAAGAATCTTAGCTAAGGCTTTTCCAGTGATCCATAATTTTGCAACAATTTATATTGGAGCAGTAGTCAACATTCCACCATAGAAGTTATAAAGCAGTTCTTCCAGCATGGGTGCAAGCGTTTTGTTCGCTTAGCTCTAGGTTAATTTGGTGAAGGAAGCTTTCACACCATATACCTGCTGGTCTCACAACCTGCTGGAAGGGATGCCGATTCAAAACAAGTCTACGAAACAAGGCATGTTTTTCTTTAAACAGCCACCACCCCCCGACTTGAAATCCATGTTCTGCTTTTTCCTCTTATTTTAAAAATCTTACCTGGCATTCTTCTCAGCATTGTTTTGTCGTGCACTGACCTGCGCCGAGGCCTTTATCTGAGCTTCAAGTCTCGAATAAATGCCTCCTGCATACTGGAAGCCGGGGCAGAGGGGGAATCAAGTTTTGACATTATTCCAATGTAATCAGTGACTTTTCATAAATACCACTAATATTCAGCAGAACCTACAGCATACTTTGTTTCTTTATCACAACCCAGTACTCAAATCTTATTTTCCATGCCCAGGTTCTAAAGGCAGTGAATTTCAAATTTCCCCCAAAAGTCATGCTTAGAACAAAATGAAGACTGATAAAATTCAGTTCTTAAGTATTGAATAGATGGTATTCTCAATTTGTATTATATATTTTTGTTAACAAAGGTTCACTTCAATCCCATAAACACTATATTGCAATGGGACAAGTCTTACTTCTTTGCTGTCTTTTGACTTGACTCGATCAAGGTCTCCCAATCTCATTTTTATTAAGTGCCCTGTAATCTCAGACATTCTTCTCTGATCTGTCAGAAATAAGAACAAATATTTAGAACAGAGGTTTTTCTTGCTACTGAATACAAAGAAGAATCAGACACACACTTCAGTGACACTCTACTTGTAAAATTAGCTTTCTTTTCAGCTCATAGAAGTCTTAAGCAAGCAAGATCCTAGACCCTGACGCATAATGTAGCTTCAGTAATGTTCTTGGCAGATACCAGAATCGGCCTAAGGCATTACACTGAGATCAAAATCTACAGAAATCTTTATGAGGCAGAGGTTTTGAAAACGGCAAAAGTGCACAAGAGTCTCAGGTGAGAGTTAAAATGGTGGAACAAACTAAGAGAATTCTAAGTGTTTTTAGTCAGAAAGACTGGGGAAGGGATAAAGTGAATGTTTATCTCTGTTCATCTGTACAGATAAGACATGGCACAGGGATATAAGAAAAATTATTCACATACTTCTATAGCCTTAGATGACACAACTATAATCTCTGCAGGTTAGGTGCTGACCTTCCAAATAAAGAACATAAACTATGCTAACATATACTTATAATGCCTTTTTAATTTTTCTCCTGCAAACTTTAAACAGCTTTCCAATATTTTCCAAAACAGTAGGGCCCAATGCTGCTCATTTATGTTTTCAGTCTGTGTGCAAGACTACAACGTATAGTTTTATATGGTAGATTCTCTTTCCATTTTCCTATCACAAACATTTTTCTCCTGTAGAATACATGAGATTGCTAATAAATGCCAATCAAATCCTAAAGTAACATTTGCAAAAGGAGTTTCTAGCTGTATGAGTATTTTTGTACAGTTTGGAAGAGTCTGAGATTGCTATAAGGTTTAGATACAGCTGATTACTAATGATTAGCCTAGTCGAAATCCGTTCTTTCCAAATGAGGAGCAACATAAAAAAACCACCCAAAACCTCATTGCTGTATCTCAGAATAAATTCAACCTAAAGGTCTCTAAGTAGCTGTATTTTAAGAATTTAAACCATTTGAAAGAATAATTTTCTTCACATGTATTAACTTTTTGAAAGCTAAACTCATGCAAGAACAGACCATCTTCTCTTTGAGCATCTTGGTTGAATCTTAGTGACCTTGAGGCATCCCACTTGTTCTGCTGCATACTCACACTGGTTAAAAAAGAAAGAGGTACACCATGTTTTCAGTAACAGTTTACAAAAAGGGATACGCTAGAACATGTTCTCAAGCACTTGGAAAGTTACTTACAGGAATGGAGATGCATCTCGGGAACTTGACTATTGAAGAAAGAAAACCACATTAAGTATGTTTTAAGATCAAGTCCAAAACTTAAGAGAACTCCTCTTTATTCAACGCAACCAGAGAGCCTGGTTTCACAGCTATGATTTTACCTTATCAGATAGCTTCTCCTTTTTCTGAACACTAGGTGAAGAGACCGCTTTCTTTGGGTGCTTGTAGGATTTCTTTAATTTCTCCTTTCTCCCTGCTAATTGAAGAAATGTCTACTTATACCATCACAGATACTTGGAATTTCTCAACTACACAGCTATAAAAGAATATTTTTCCTCTATTCCTTTACAGACAGAGTAAACGAACCAGCTGTTTTCTTTTTGTTAGTGTTGCAGGCATGCTAATACACACTGATTACTCAAATGCTTTTCTATGAGAAGCGTACAGGAACTCAAGTACATACTTAAAATCAGAGTGGTGATACATAACAGCACAATTTTTCTGTTCTAAAACCAGAAGTGTACATACAAGCTACATTTTGGACCATATTAGTTCAAAAAACTGAGTGCTATCAGACCAAACAAGTTTAAATTCAAATTACAATTTTTTTGTTTGTTTTAAGCAAACTGGTACACTCTAATCCCTTTGAGTCAAGACAAAAAGAACAAAGAACTGCCTCTGTTCAAAGGACTCATTAGCAGGGTGGAAAGGAGAAGCTGCTTTGACTTTCCATGTTCTTAAAGCCCTTATCATATTTAAAAAAAAAAAAAAAAAAAATCATATAGAGCTTATCTTCAATGCAGACACAATTCTAGCCACATTTACCAGTCATTCCACTATGTGACCAGAAGAATATGCTGGGAAAAGAAAAACAAAAACAAACAAAAAAAACCACAACCCAAAACAAAACCCACAAAGCCAAAAAAAGTCATGTAGCTACTGCCTTTTCTTCTAACATCTATGTGAAACTTCGTAAAAGTCATTTGACAGTGTTTCCTGCAAAATGCACCCTTGATCAACTCCGAGGACCTCTCAGACATGAATAGTTGCAGCTTTCCTCATTTGCCAATGATTTTTGATGGCACTGAGCAGTGGGGTAATTTGTCTTTAAACACTAGAAATAAAAATCAAGTAAGATTAGTTTTTATTTAAAAAATGCTTAATGTTCAAAATTTGCTCACAGAAGAATCCTGCTGCCTTGAATCCCTATCTCTAAATTCCAGGGAGGATGATGGTAGAGACTTGTACCTGGTTTCCTGCATACTTCTTCTTCATCCCCCACTTCATCCTCAGTGACCTCTGAGCCAGTGGTATACTCCTCCTCTTCAGACAACAACGACTGCTGTTTCTAATCAACAGGAGGAGAGTGCCACAGATTAGAAGTGAGGCTCGATTCCTATTAAATGATACATTAAATCTGTCTTGAAGGAGCTGACTTCAAACGTAGCTCCCTATCTTAGAGACGTAACTGCGCGCAGTTAGGTCTGAGAAGGTGATTCTGAAACGTTGAGAAAGTAACTTCAAATCTTTGCTTAGAATGTTTTGATAAATATTTTTATTTATGTTTCTTCCAAGAGGTCAAACATTGTAAGAGGCTGCCCAGAGAGACTGCAGAATCTCCATCTTCAGAGATAGTCAAGATTTGACTGGCTATGACCCTCATCAAAATGGTATAGCTTTGAAGTTGAATCTAACTTTAAAGTTGGTCCTGCTTTGAGAGTGGGAGGATACAGATAAACATGACCATCAGAGATCCCTTCCAACCTGTATTATTGCATGATTCAGCATTTAATATCCAATGTATTGCTGGCTATATTACATTTCTAATTAGTAAGAAAATCTATGTTATGGTAGCAAATGTCTGAGCTAGCTCATCATACAACACAGGAAGCTACAAGTTTACAAACGGTTCTATTGAGGCTTGCTGTGTCTTGCAAACTGCCTGAAATTGCTGAGATACTCGGTAATTAAATACCACAAAGCATGCATGTTGCAGTGCACTACAAATACACACGGATTATGTACACCAGAACTATCTGCATTAATAAATTATTGCAAGTTGGTCTGGAATATCTGGTTGGCTTATTTTTGCGAACTCACCCTGATACCTAATTTTTTTTTTCCCCTTCTCTCTCTTGTACATCATCATGCGCTATGGGCTCCGACATTGCAGACAGGGTCACAGGGAACAGTTCCTAACTCATCGGCACAAAATAATGAATATTAAGGGATGTGATATTTACATTGTTTGAATATACACATATGTGTTTTAAACTAAGTGATAAATGCCTAATCCATGAGAAACAATGAAGCTTAACACGGACTTCTTGCCAAAACATAATTCCTAAACTTTTTGAACTTGAAGAACAGTCTGTAAGACACTAGGAACATCAGACTCCAACACAAATCCTCGAGGGCGACAGGTAAACTGCTGCTCCCTAGCATTTACATACAAATATAGTAAATCATGTGACATCCTACGCTACTGGAAGAATGACTCCCCGTTCTCTGCATTTGGCTCGGCCCTCAACTCTGATACAACCTTTTTGCAATGAAGCAGCAGCATAAAGATGACATGAAGTATCTCAGACAAGCCATCAAAGAGACAAGACACTCAAAACCTCTGATTTCCATGATTTACATTTCTGTCAGCCTAATGAACTATTAAGAACTGATGCGTGCAGTGCTGGTCTATTGTTTCTTACCATTTTAAAAAACATTTTGAAGGAATTTTAACTTTTTATTCAGGCCAAAGTAGAACTTCTTTTATACTTTATATTTCTTACAGAAAGTGTTGCTATACTGCAACCTCCCAATTAAAGCAAAAGAAAATACATTTTCTGACAAATTAATTAGAAAATAAGACAAAAAAGCATGCTAGTTGCCTGCCAATGCAGAAGAGCAAATATTTAAAATTATGAACAATATATTTTACTAACCAGCTGTAAAGTCCAGTTCTTCAGAGAAAGAAACTGTAGTCATAAAAAGAGACAGAAAGGTATACAAGTTAAAGAACTAATAATAATTAGAATAAAAAAAATATGTGAATGGAATTCTAAAAATAGGAGGGGTATGCTATAGTACAGCAACTTACACTGGTAACTCCTAGAAGGCCTAACTCCCATCTTTAACTATAAATATCGGTGGAATGACTAACCCCTCAGGTTGTGAACCACTGACTGATTAAATGCAGTGAATTCAGAGTCATGTTTTAGTCTGCCTAACCTTAACACTAGAAATACTTGCAGCTGATTTTAAGCAAAAAAAGCAGTCCAGGACAGGAGGGGCAGTTACGTACCAGAGGTACGGAGTTTAGATTCACCAGCCTCCTGCATTTATTGCAGGAGAGCTGCTCATACTCTGTGGGAAATTCTCGTGGAATCGGCAGCACTGTGCTGCCATCAGGATCATTTGAGTTACGAGAAGTTGCACAACGGGGGCAGAACTTCAAAAACTTACCTCTGCATGAGAGCTCTCTTTAAACCAGAGGTAGTATTATTAACAGTCTCCTTGAATTTGGCTTAGAAAGTACCTCTGTTGACCTGACATACACATCATAACAGACATGCATCGTAGTTCTGGAAAGTAAAATCTTTCACATCTGGGGGTGGGGACAGGGGGTGTAGTGGGGGTTGGCAAAAACAAAAAAACACAAAAAAAAAGTATTATTAACAGTCTCCTTGAATTTGGCTTAGAAAGTCCCTCTGTTGACCTGACATACACATCATAACAGACATGCATCGTAGTTCTGGAAAGTAAAATCTTTCACATCTGGGGGTGGGGACAGGGGGTGTAGTGGGGGTTGGCAAAAACAAAAAAAACCACAAAAAACCAAAAAAACCAACCCAAAACCCACAACCCAAGTTACCGTTCTTCATTTATGGGTTTGCAAAAGTCATGTGGACATACCTAGCTACAACAGCAGATAGAACAAAGGCAGCAATTATTTAAATATTTGCCATGTGATATATTTTAAAGTACAACTGGATCCTTAAATATCATCAGTTTAAAAATGGGCTGGAAAACACAGACCTATGGAGAGTTGCTTCTGCTTTACACATATATTTCTGGCAGACTTGGTAACAGTTTTGCCTTTTCACCAATCAGCTATTTTGTACCTACGCTAGCCTATGTTATCCTGCAGTGCCCAGCAGTGCGCTACTTCCTCCAACAATGTACGGGTTTTGGTTTTTTAATAAAAGTTGTCTAATGAATTCTTCAAAGTACCCTTATAAGAATCTTCATTATCAGAAATAAGAGGGGAAAAAACATTAGCAGCCACTCACAGCATTGATTTCTCCAGTTTTGGGACCCCATGGCGTATTTGGTTCTACAAGCACATCACATTCAATTCCTTTTTCATCACAGAGTCCAATACCAGAATCACTTGAAGAGAAAGATATGAAAACAAAACAAAATTTTTCTATTTCACAACTGTAGAATCAGTCTCTCCTTGCTCATCATGTATCAAGGGAAGACAGACCTTCAAGTCAGCCACCTAATATTTTGATAACAATCCATTAAAATAGAAGCGTGAATGCTCATGGAGGTTGAATGAATAAATGCCTACTTGAAACGTAGAAGGGAAAAGTACTTGTTGTTCTCTTCTCTATTTCCAACTAATCAAAAGTAAGTTAGCTTTAAGAAAAGCAATGTCACCCATTTTAAAATGGGAGAGAAATCAAACGTAACATGCACACATGTTAAGAGTTGAAGGCTAAGTTATTTCAGTAACACAATGCAATGTCCTTACCTATTCTCATCCTTTGTGAAAGGAACAACAATAACATCTCTATGATGGAGCAGATCATTCAATATTTTAGTAGTCTGAGATGGCAAAGCATCCCCATCTTCATTTCCGGAGGGTAAATCAACTGTGTGATCCCTCACTTTGCAGCCCTGCGATATGTACACACACACACACAACATCAAACACTTGAGTTAATGGGAAGAACTGATTTCATTAAGTACAATAACACTGTGTCCCAAGGTCCTAGCAGGCTTTGGGACGCTGCAACGATTTACAATCCTTATTTTGGAAAAGATCTATTTTCAGAACACACTGTCGCCCCTCACCACGTGCTATGCTCTTTTAAAAGCGAGCTAGTATTGAAGTACCTTTGGGAGGGTCGTAGGATCAAATCGAAGTACTTTTTGGTTACAACAGGGGTACACTCCTGTCCCAGTCGTGCCCAGGGCACTTGCTACACCTGGATAAAGAACTGGCTGCGAATGGTACTGGCAATGGGAGAATTCAGTGCACAGGAAAGACTACATCAGAATTAAACAACAACAAAAAAAAAAAAAAAAAAAAGAGAGAGATAATGAGAGGTGAGATTACCTATGGACCTCAAAATTTTGCACTATTGAGAATGTCTACCAAGCTTTATTGCCATGTATTTTCCAAACTGCCTTAATCCCTGCCTCACCCCCCGCCAAAGTCATCCACAACAAGCCATCTACAGACAAACACGCCAAAGCAAAAATATACTAACTTGGCTACATCTTGAGCAGGTCAACCAATTGACAGTCCCCCAAAGACGCCAATAAACATCCCGCCAAGATTTCAGTTCCTCATGAAGGCCAATTAAGTACTCATGGACTTCCCAGGTTTTGTCTCTGAAAAAGCAAAAGGTCAGGTTGCATACAGAGCCCTAACTCTGGTTTGATCCTGCCATCAGAAAGGTGAGGTGGAGAAGGAGCAGAACAACATGCGTTCCACTGACAAAAAGCCTACAGAACAGTTTAGAACAAGGATACAGCATGGGACAATCATTATTAAATTCAGACCACAACAGAAGAGCCTATATTCTTTCACGACATCCTAAACTTACTAATAACACAGAATTACAGCCTGATTCATCTTAAGCTCCATATACTCCAAATTTATAAGCTAAGATACACGTCAAACCTTTTGGAAATCAAGAAAACCAATAAAACAGAGGAAAACCCAAGACACAGACTAGAAGAAATCAAAATAGCACATGTAAGCAAGTTCAGTCATATTGCAGTTTTCTGTCTTTAAAGTAACATGTTATGCAACAGAAGTACTGCCGTTCCATTTAAAAGCCAACGTAACATGTTTCTATATATTTGCAATGCAAGAGCAATTACTTAGTTAAGTAAAGTTTGAAAATATAAGACCATATATTCTTGATGAATATATGTATCAGAGTTCTAGTCTTAAAAAACACAGGCTTTTTTCCTTCCTAGTGATAAAATGACACATCTCTTCAGCATTCAAAAGAGAACACACAACTTGCATGGTGCATGTTATCTTCAGAAAGAGCAGATCCTGTTTTACCACAATTTTAAGCCCTAGCCTGAACAGTTTTTATTATATATACACATCTAACCTAGACTAAGCCAGCAGTACTTCCAACTGGAAGTTAGTGCTAGGCACCATTAGAGAACTGATAAATACAAAACTATTTTTAAATCATTAAAGAAAGGCTTGTATTAGCTAATAAGCCTGAATTCATTAGTGGCCAGCATCACTCCACCTAAGGAATGGTAAACGGATTCTGTGTAGAAAAGTCGTCACAAGGCAAATAATTAGAACCTAAATAATCCTCTGACAAACTTTAAAACCATGTATGTTTATATATGCTAGGAACTCCATAGCAGCTACATACAGTCAGCTTAAGTAATACAATTAATTAATTTTATGTGGCTAATCACCAATGATCCTAACGGGTCAGGACAGCATCACAAGATGCTGTTCTATTTAGACCGTTCAGCAGAACTCGATCCACGCCTTGGAATTACTCATTAACACTAAATACATGTTACCTTGGGAGCTGGCACTAAACTGTGTTTTAGTTGTTCTGAACTGAACAGATCTGAAGAGAAAGGTTTACTGTCACTAATTTCCCACTGTCTTCCTTAAAGGGGGCATGTGAGGAAGGAGGGAACTGTGGCTGATCACGCACTGATCTTCATTAAGAAGAGAATCCAGCTGTCCACAAACACGGATCAGACAGAATTGAATTTAACATTTGTGCCAAATGAATAAGGCCTACATATGGAACAGATCCTGGAAGCTCCTCTGACAACTACTTCAGAACAGGAAAACAACAGGCAAAGTTTATTTATAGCAGGCTGAGTATTCAATTTGACAGTATAAAGTCAGTCTGGAAAATAATCTTTAGCATTTCTCTGCCAGCAGAGCTGGCTCTATCACTCCATAACAAATCTTGTAGAAATGCAGCCTTTAATTCAATTTGTCATGGACTACACATATCTTAAAACCCTTTGATGAAAGAATTAGCTAAGCATTTTCTATTTAAGGCAGTTCAACCCAAAATAGCCCTCCCAGTAA
Organism: Podiceps cristatus; assembly: GCA_000699545.1. Taxonomy (NCBI): domain Eukaryota; kingdom Metazoa; phylum Chordata; class Aves; order Podicipediformes; family Podicipedidae; genus Podiceps; species Podiceps cristatus. Next base: position 8,418 of record JMFS01031940.1, on the reverse strand, counting down.
TCTTGGCTGCAGTTTTTTCCATTTCCATTCAGCAGCAGCACTGCTGAACGAATTTCAGAAGTACATCATCATAATTGCTTTATTTTCTCTTGGTAATATAAGAAGTTGAGATGACTCATACTGCTCTTCATATATCTGACTTTGTTTTGTAGTGCGAGTATATGATAATTCCTAAATATGTTATTATTTTGTAAAATCACCCAAAATCCTATAGTTGAAGGAATATTTTAAAATATAATATATATTAACTACCTTATATGAACATAGACAATATTTCCATGTTGATCGATGTTGATTTTTCCTGGCACACAAGGAATTCTTCTTTCAGTTTCTTTAGTTAGCAGCTTTTTACATAAACAACACCTAGATTAAAAAAAAAAATAAAGTTAAAAAACCCAACCAAAACCAAAAAAAAAAAAAAAAAAAGGGAAAAGAATTAAGAAGAAAGTACTGGAGTAAGAGCAGGACTTCGACATACAGGGACCGTCCTCGCAACTGAAGTATTAACATAAGACGACCATACCTGTATAATGTTGCTGCATTTCCTCGAGAATCTGGATTTAGGTACTCTGGATCAAACAGTTTCTCGATCTTCTTGCAGAAAAGTTTACTATTAATGACAGCAACACAGCTTACCCGTTAGAAAAAACTGAAAATTGTTTTATGTATAGTGAGACTACAATGATATTCTGATGATATGTAAAGTCACCATATTTCTTTTAGAGTCTAGTTTTTAACGTCATTTTCCTTTAAAATAAGCTGTTTAGCTAACTGGATCCTGACCTGGTCATCTTATTTTTGCAAGGATTTGAGGAAAGAGATCCCTTAACTTTTTTTCTGTGTTATGTTCGTTCTTTAGCAATATAAACCACCAGCTTCTACCTTGACTAAAAGACCTTTTATTAATGAATATTCTGTGAAATTACACTTAACTTTCATTCTAAAAGTTACAATGTCTTCATCCCTACCGATTAAAATTCTTGCTTACTTTCACCTTGCTCATCTGTCAGTTCGCCTCCAATAATTGGGCCTTATCTTGGTACTAACAAAGCTGGAGTCCTTGTGTATGAAATAGTATTCCATCCCAACTATTCAGCCTTCCAGCCATCCTAAATTCTATGCCCAAACATCAGAGTTTGCAGGATGCTGATGCCTAACCATTCTCTATGGATCAGGAGCATGTCATCCCATAAAAGGTTCCTTACCCTAATCCTGCCTCCCATGTGAGAATTCATTAATAATTTGTCCATGCTATACTCCTAATGTGGCCTTTCCTTTTGCTCATGATTTTAATATAAAATTCTGAAGTCATTTCATGATATTCTGTGGTAAAGATACATTATATGAGACTACAAAGCCTGTGTGTGTGTACATGTATCTCCATCTCACTTCAAACCGCTAGTGTCTTAGCTGTTCTGAAAAATACTCCAAAAACCCTGCAGCACTTCAGTAACGTATTACAGGGCAAAAAGTTACCTCTTAAATTTGTCTCTTTTGTCCTTCAGCTCTTCCACTTCATTGTGCGTGAAGAGATCAGCAATGCGCGTGACCAGATTAGCATTGATACAATTCATGTTACATGGTGTGGCTACAATAGTATTCATATTTTTGTGGCAATAATGAATGCATTTTTCTACCTAGGAAAAACAGAAGCACTACAAATAATTTTAAGGAATTCTAAGCAAAGCTATCTCAAAAGATGTACTCATTGCTTCAATATTTTTATTTTTTGAAGTGTGGTGTTTGGAAAACAATTTCAGTTGAACTTAAAAAACAAGTCTCAGATTTGTCCAAAGGAGACTCTGAGTTAACGTGACTCAGAGCCAGTTTGTGTTCTCCTCCAAAAGGTTTCTACAGACCAGAAAACAATTCCACAAATGTTTCATCTTCAACACATGGTAACTTACACAGCTATGTTTCCTGTGTATTTAATTGTGGGTCACCCCAATGACAGAACTTTTGACAAATACTTAAACAAGTCACTAGATATTACTTATACAGAGCTGGAGAACCAGATCTAAATTGCAGACATGTAATTCATGTCAAAAGGATATAAACCAAAGGTATTCATTGATTTAATAGTCTTTTTTTTTTTTAATAAAATCTATCAGAAGTCAGATACTGACTTTACTCTAGATCAGTCAGAGAGCAAATCCAAGATTCCCCTATCACATTTAGAAATAACCTTAAGTTTTCTCGCATTGATATTCTGCAAATATTAGATTACTGCATTGCATAAGAAAGGTGGTAAAAATCTCAAAATGTTCTCATCACATCATCTGTTTACATAACGGCCAAAGCATAACAAACAAGCTGTCAGACACCTTGCAACTAACTGTGCCCTTCTGGCAGAGAATCTTTCTTGATACTTACTAGTGAATCCATCTTCAGAAACTCAGAAGAAATAAGAATTGATATGACATTTGATGGTTCTAAAAGGCAACAAAAAAGGGGTTTTTTTTACATGAATTGTTCTGGTAATTTCATATTACATCCCTCCCTCTGCATATTTAGTATCTGTTTTAAGTACTATTTTACCAATCAACCCGTCATTCCATCTTCCAGTATGTAGAGCATTTTCCATCTTAAGAAACAAACTTTTGGTTTATCATTTTGGTGGCCAGAGTACAACTACAACAAACCAGAATTTATAAAAACTGCAAGAGGCAGCTTCATAGGGATACAATGACTAAACAATTACACAACAAGATTACCTTCCATCTGTAGCCATCATACCCAGCCGAGATTTTGCTTAACATAACTTTTATATTGCAAGTTACAACTATTCTCTTGCTTTGTTCATATTTTTAAAAAATGGTAGTGAAGGCTCATAAAAAGATTAAAAACCTGCCTCAAAATCATAAAGGCCAAAGCTGTTTTACAGTTATATCAGATTGCTTTGAAATTTTAGAAAATATTGCAATTGTACCAATGGGGAGCAGAGGGGAAACAAAACCAAACCCAGCTATCATCAGTATTTTAAAACTACCATTCTGTTCTTGTTCAGAAGAGGTCTGAAGAATCTTACTAAGAACACCAGATCCCAAAATATATTTGACCTTTTTCACCGCTTCAACTAGCAGGATGTCTCCTCAAAACTGTCAGTGTTGACAAATCAGAGACATCTGCTATAATGACCAGAGGATCAACACTTTTCTAACAAATGACAAGCTTCAGTGCAACAGTCAGAAACAAAGAGCCTGGGGCTGAACTGTATCAAAATGTTAAATCTTCCATTAGTACAGAACATAACAAACCTGCAACAAATGATCTACACACTTTCTCTTACCTAAAGTGGGCATTTCATTAGCTTCAGAATCTTTAGTGTTCCTTTTCACGTATCTTATCAACCAGTCAAAGATGTGAACGTCACAGTGCACCGAGATGTCCACCTCTTCCCAGCGCTGGGCATCCACTGACAGATATTCAGCAAAGTATTTCATTTCTGAAATCAAAAGGTCTCGAGGACACACAAAATCTTCTTTGAGGTTTTTTGCTTCATCACACACATGGATGACCATATTTGGCCTCAAAAAGAAAACAAGTCATGAACCAAATTAGGACCGCAAGCCAATTAGAACACCAAAACCCATCAACAAAGATCTCATCTCCAAATCTGGATCACACATTGCAACACTGATGTCACTAACAGGTTTCTATTAACAGAAGGAAAACAAATTGCAGTTATTAACTATTAATACAAACTATTAATAGAAACTATTGTCAGATAACATTGCCAGGTGAAGAACAGACGCATATCCTCTGACACATAATCAGTGTGATTTAATTGTTAAGGGACCAGAGAAATAAAATTTCTAGCTTCAGTCCCCAGTTTTGTCACCAGTTTGTTATGAGATACTTCCTGAATTACATGGAAAAATTTATTTGTTCTCCCTTTTTAATCTTCTTGAAAAAATAGCCAGATATATATGCTTAAGTTACTGAGGCACCAAGGACAGTAACAGCATACAATAGCAATTTTCATCTGTGGAAATTGAAATTGGTTTATTGTATATTAAAAAGTGTATTTCTTAAGAAAATGTCAAAGCTAGAATCAGTAGATGCCATCTTTACAGAAAGATGGTTACCGTTAGGTGTCTCACACACACGTTATTCTACGTGTAATTCTATAGTATGAAAAACACGGATGTGACAGTATAAACAATGGTGACATGCATGGCTGTTTGAATTCGTAGTAAAATTCTTCATTTGCACTTTTCATGTATGACTTTCTTTTCCCACTTTTACATAGGACAAAGCTATGTTCACAGAACATTTTTTTTTTAATTAAAATGTCACTAGGCATCAATCTTGTTTCATTCCTTTTTAAAATCAGGCCACGTTTCCCATTCTCACCACAGCAGTGATCAATCACTCAGAGGAAGACTATGGACAGATCTGTAAATGAGCTATCCCTATTGCACATCAGAAATTCTCAAACCGAACCCTAGTATTTTTGCAGCAATGTAAGGTTTCAAAATTTCTTACAGCATTTATTAGGATGTTTCCAGCTTTTTTCTTTCTGATAGTAGAAAAGTATCAGCAATTTAGACATCTTTCTGTCAGTTCTAACACCCCCTAGGCAACAAACATTTAGATCTTCTTACCCCTGGCTTTCGTCAGTGCTTTCTCCACCTTTATGCACAGGGCCTTTCTCAGACTCTGAAGAACAGTTCCTTGTGGAGGTTGTGCTGGGCCTTCCTTAAATGTAAGGAAAAAAGGCTGTATTAGAACAAAAATGCCTGACCTTCTGCTTTTCAGCATTTTGGAAACACAACTGAAATACAGCGCTCGCATGGTAGAGCACTGTTACACAACTAGCAACAAGTCTGCTACCATAAGGGGTACTAGATAATCCAAATTCCTGCTCTGAATGCCATGCACTGGAAACGCAGACCAGCAGCATCGCCGGGTTGCCCAGACTCTTGGCTGCAAACCCAGATTGCTCCTGTCTCAATACACAGCAGGAAGATTCACGCAGAGCCTTCAGCATTTCCTTCTGGGAATGCAATCCGTTCCTTTAGCTCTCCTTGTCTGCTTTGCGTGACGTGGTCTTAAGACTCTGTCACATCAACACTTCTGTTTTCAGGAAGCTTTGCTGCCAGGATGTAACAATTTGAGACTAACTCCACTTCTTATCCGTAACGTGTTAGCTTTAAGTCTCTGAAGATGTGCTTTTGCTAAGTTTCCCAAACACATGGCTTAAAGCAGCAGATTATATAAAACAATGCTGAAAGCAAGCAGACCATGAAATTTGTCTCGTCCTAGAGCTACATCATGTAGCTTATTGCAGGAATAAAGGACAGCTGTGCTTTAGCTATAATAGGTTATCTTCACAGATGCACTACAAGCAGTGGAGAACGGCCATAAAACCTAGTGAAGTCCAGGAGGTCTAAGTCACCAAATCCAGCGAGTTCTGGGCCAAGGGTTGAGACAACCCCAGAATTCAGACACCAAATAACTTTTCTGACTGTGAACAGATTGCTGCAAACTTCAACAATCTTGCTTCTAAGTCAGAAAGATCATTATCTTTTTTAAGTAACAGAAGGGCACATATCTCTGTTCCTCTGACAAAAACCTGCAAGGTTGTTATTTTCCATTATTATTCCCTACTCTAGGATTTATAGGAAAAGAGTCCCAGAAGCATCTTCTCCCTCTCAGGTCATCTAAGAGGCTGTAGTCTTCTGGAGATGACTAATATAGGCATCTTCATCTTATGGCTAACTATAGCAGACTGACACCAAAAATGATCTGGAAGCTCTCTACAGTTCAGAACGCAGTAGTTACGCCCTTCAGGAAAGCAAAACTAAGCCTTAGTAAGGCCATAGTAGAGGGAACACCGTTAATACAAGGGACAGATTGACTAGACAGACCCTAGTAAAGCCTCAGAAGGGCTGGGTCAGCCACAGCCTCCAGGGCAGCCATTTCCCTGCAGGCAGATGACCCGTGCTAGCATTAAAACAGCTGTGGTGGGAGTCCTAGATTTTGAATGCAAGGTAAAGGGAGTATTGTAAAGGAAGGGCCTGTGGGAAAAAAATTACATGGAAGAGTTCTGTCTGCAAATATTAAGAAGTTTATTTTGCACATAATGAAGTTATTTATTAAAGGAAATAATGCTGACAAGAATATGCAACACAGCCAAATTAACAGGGATGTCTGAACATCACCATAAATTGCTTCCTTTCTTTTTTTTTCCTTCCCCCCAAAGCTTACATTTGTTTGACTTCTGAAAGTTAGTAATAAATACTTTGGGTAAAAGGCTGTCCTATATGCTTGTTTATTGCCATAATATGCATTCAGAAGGACTTAACAGCAGTTTGCCTTATAATTAGCAAGTAATAAACGGGCTTTTATAACTCAGCCAAAACCAGAATCCAACTCAAAATGAATTTCATCTAATTGCTTTTTCTTGCTGTTACTCATGTCTACAAACAAATCCAAAAAGGCCCAAAATTCCTAATCCTAACAATAAGCCGATGTGAATAAATCCACTAGGAAATAATTAAGCAAAACAAAAAAAAAATTACAAATAGACTTTTCTCAAAACCCCAATTCTGAAATATAGAAGTACCTCACAAATATTACTCAGGTGAGCTCACACAAGCCCCTGAGAAAAAGATAAATTATCCTAATTTCATAACAACAACTTACATACAAACAGGGTAAATGATTTATCCAAAGTCATAAAGAAAACAGAAAAATCTCAGGCTAGGACCTTGTAGTAGGAAACATTAGGGTACTTGACTGCATTAATACTTATTACATATATCACATTGTTAAAAACAAAACATGCGCTAATTGTCTTAGAAATTCTATAAGCAGAGTTAGCTTGTTAACTGCCTACTGGGAAGCTACTAATCTTGTAAGCAGCCACCAGTGGGTGCGAGAAGCATTCCTTCCACACCATGCATGTAACAAGTACATAATTGAAAGCTGATAGGAAGCATTTTCAGCCTAGATACTCCATGTATAGTTTTCAAATATGATCTCTTGATTAGTTATTAAAAACACTTTATTCCTTCAACAAAGGTCAAACAGCTGGTTTTCTTCTGCAAAGAGAACAGTGACTAGAAAGCTGCAGCACTGTGAAGGACATCATAACAGAGAACATTCTGTTTAAACACTTCACCGTCATCTTAATTTTTATCACAGAAATTGTTTATTCATTACTAAAGCAAATTTCTCATGCAACACGTTTACCAAGTCCTCCAAGGTGCTGAAAACATCTGAGTCTACAATGAAAATCAGAGATTAACTATCACACAATTAATTAAAACTTCTTACAGGAGAAGTACTTAAGGAAATGTTAACAGTATTTAATTGCGCTGTGACTGAAATACAACTATTAGGACTGGTCCTCTTCTGCAAAATTACGACTGAGACTCATAATTGACCAAGATACATTACATGGCACTGCAAGACTGTCTTGCATCAAAAAGTAGCTACACGATGCTCCAACTGTTATGGAGCCATCTTGCCACACACCAGGCTGGGAGAGAAGGGTCTGACCTCAAGGGATCGCCTCCTCAACTTTCTGCAGCTTTTCTACACAAAACTTTCTGGTTATTTTAGTAACACAGCTTAATGGGGTTGGAAAGGGATGGGGGTTTAACAGTACAATGCTGAGGATACAAAACTGGAGAGTAATTCCTCTCCACACCGAAAAGCCTAACCAGGGGATTCAGCGTAAATAAGTTATGCGTTTTGGAAGGACAATCTGTTAAAAATACCCAAACATCAATTCTTAATCTAAACTAACTGAAAGCGACTTTACATATGCATTATATCTATACTTAACTTTCTTTTTCAAATATGAACAACCACTATTCCTGGGTGGACTTACTGCTCAGGACAAAAGCATGCACACACTGATTATAATCAAAGCCAATATATTTCAGAATTTCTAAAAACATACCAGTTATAGTAATGGAATCCTGCCCAATAGCAGGCTCCTGAAACTCTGTCTGTGTATCGAGCAAGGAGGATTTGATGTACGTAGCTAAAGTTTCCACAGGACTCCCACCAGCGGCCATCAGGGGATTATACTGGTTGTCAACAGGTGAGCTTCCACTGCTTTTTAGTTCATCAAACCTTTTTGCACACTGTCACAAGATTAAATGATAGGACAATGAAGCAGTAGCTTTCAGTACATTTTTAATAACTATAATTTGAGATGGATACTGTATTTCATATCTTTTGCATGTGAACACCTACTGATATTAAACTTATAATGCCTCCTATTAGTCAGTGGTATCAGGAGAGTACATAAATGTACAGCAAAAAAAAAAAATTACCATAATTAAATACCTTCACAGAGAAAAAATAAGATAGAACCTGTTTCAACCTTTATTTCCTTAAACCCTGTGATTTTAAGCCTGAACTTCAAAAGGGAAAGATAAGGGGTGGGTGGGTGGGGGG
>KL262592.1:0-25804 GCA_000699545.1 Podiceps cristatus | reverse complement strand
GCTGGGCCTTGCTACGTGTGTGATCTTCTAGCGTAACCTGGGCATCATGTACGAACGTGCCTTTGACCTTGGGCCTGCAGACCTCATCGCCTCGAGGAAATGCTGAGTCCATGAACTCGTCAGATTTTAGGCCAGTGGAGTGAGGATGAGACCCACCCTCAGATGCATTAGATAGAAAGAATTAGGCGACGTAAGAGAAAAATCTGATGCAACAGCTGACCTCAGAGGAAAGAAGGCAAGGTGAGAGGTTCAAGGTGATGACTTTCTTAGGCATTTTTTTTCTCATTGTTTTCTTTATTTGACAGTTTCTTGCAAACCCTTCCTACAGCATACATTATTATTGGCCGCAGTCTAAACGGGGACGTTACTGAACCTCTAAAGTATTGTTCCTGTGATGCATAAATGTTTGGCATGTGTCACACAATGTACGTGCCTTCAGCTCATGGTTGTGTGGCTTAGAGGAGTCCAGCCAAAGAAGGCAGCTAGGGAAGCTATCCTCCAGTGCAGGTCCTTGCAGGAGAGAAGTTTGCTGCGGGACATCCTTTCTCAGCTGCAGTGACACCATGGACTGGCTACAGGTGGTCAGAGCATCACCACGTAGGCAAAGCAGCTGCACAGGGCTGCTGGGACCCAAATTTTTTTTTAGGAGTAACCCGATCCTTCTGTTCTGATATGGCTTGTCCTCAAGCCTCCCAGTTTCATGATTCTTTGAGCAAAAGGGAAGCAAAGAGATTACTTTGCTTTTGTGCAGGTTGAAGCCTCTACCCCCATCACCTTGCAAATAACAAGATCTTTAGAAGATCTTTCAAAGGAGTTGTTAGTGGAGTTGCTGTTGAACTTTGGGGCTAGTGATGATGACAGTTCTCTCTTCTACCTTCACTTTGGGGCAATGAATAATAATAATAAAAAAAAAATCTAGGCCTGATTCCATTTGTGGCTCAGCAGAGACAAGTTCAGTGAGCCAAGAATATTCTCATTGTTATGATATTTTTCTTCTTGCATTTGAGTTGAAAAATACAGGAGACAGATAGGTTTTATGGGTTTCTTTCAACAAAGGAAAAGAATTAAGACATTTGGGTGGCAACACTCTGCCATAAATCTTTTATGCATTGGTGAAGAAAGAGCAAACAACATCAGATATGCAAGTCACAGTAAATGATACAGCTGTAACCAGCCTCCTGTAAGCAAGGGCAAGCAAATTTTGGGGTTTGCTAAGGGTCAGATAGGAGACAGCGGGCCAAAGTTCCTTGTTTGTGCAAAACGCCACTCTGTTAGGACACTGCAATTTTTCTGCCTGGGAAGAATATGTCTTCCTGTCATAAAGCTCTTCCTTTCCCTGAAAACCATCTTTAAAACAGTTGTTTTCCTTATTGATGATGCACAGCTGGAGACATCTAGAGACTACACATCTCTGCCCTGCCACCACAGCGGTACCCATGCAGGGAGCAAATGAGTAAGACAGAGATGTACTTGGTATTCCAGCGGTGCAGGGAAACAGAAGAGGGTAGGACGGCCAGATCCTCAGCCAGAGTAAACTAGCAGCTGTGCTGATTTATAGCAGCAGAGAAAACGCACCAAAGGGATCCCAATTTCATTTGTTGCTAGAGAAGAAGGGTAGAGGGGGTCACCTTGGGCTCTCTGCAGCCCGGCGTTTCTGATATGGGGGTACGACCTCCCGGAGCTGGTGGTGCCAGCAAGTCTGCCTGTAGAGAGCACAGCGATGCGCCAGCGCTCACTGCATTATTTGGCTCTGCGTTGCACTGCTGCACCAGCCCCAGAGGTTATTGATCTGAAGCTTGATCCTCTGCTCGGCGGCATGAACCCGAGCGCTCTTTGGGGCTGGAGGCAGCTGTGAGAGCAACGGGGCGTGAGGAGCAGGCGTGTCGGGGCACAGGGGGTGCACAGTGGCAAAGGACCCATTGCTGAGGCAGGACACTCCCACGGTGCTGATGGGGCTGGCAGGGAAGAGGGGAGGGGAGCTACGGCCCCGTAGCCCACCTCCCTGGCAGAGAGGAAAGGTGAATCCAAGCGGTCAGTCCCCAAATCCACCTTTCTGTGTGCTTTGGGTGTCGTTTGGCCAAGTTGGGTCTGGTTTCCTTGCGAAGAAGAAGCGGGAGGGTGGGCAGGTAAGGATCCAGCTGCAGGTGGCATTTGAGATAAACAAAGCAATTAAACTTTTACTTTTTCCTTCCGTAAAGGGGAACAGCAGTTGAGAACAGGCAGGAATGTGGCTCCCTATTCCTGTTCCTTAATGAGCTCGGGGGCGGAGGTTTGACAGCCTGGCTGGCAGTCATATCACTGTAATGACAGTGCTTTGCACTTAACACCTTTTACCTGGGGGATCTCAAAGCACTGTATAAACATCCACTCAGCTCCTGGCACTGCAGAGCTGTATTGTTCTTTTGATGTAGCAGAGGAGGGGGCGGGGAATTGGGAGCAGGAAGATTAAAAAACAGAGATAAAAAAAAATAAAATAAAATAATGCGGTGCCTATGGTTGTGCTACAAATGTTGCAGGCCAGCGGAGAGCAAGTCTGGAGCCCTCAGGGCCAGACCTGTGCCAGTGCCTTGAGTCCGTGGCCCTTCCAGCAACGACCTCTGCATGTTGTCCTTCTTGACCACTGAAAGCACCTTGGGACAGTCACATGGCTCTGGTGATGCTTTTGGGGTGGGCTGCGGCCTCGCTCATGGCCCTTTTCAGCTGTCGCTAAGGCGCACGGCAGTACGCGGCATCGACACAGCAGGAAGGCTCCCTGAAGCAGTGCCACTGAAATCTGGCTCATGCATGCCACCCTGCTCCTTGCCTTCTTGCTTCAGCAGTGGCAACAAGGAGACCTCCTTTATTCTGAGTCCTTCGAGCTGAGGTCTGGCCGTGCTCCCAGGGAGCTGTGTACGTCCTGCAGTGCTCAAGAGACGGATACCAACTGAGGAGCGCCGAACCATGGTGCCAACCTTTTGGCCCCTCGTTCGCACCAAAGGTGTGAAGGCAGCAGAGCCGGTTTGGCCAGGGCAGAACCGGGAGCAGGAGAGCATGCAAACGGCAGTGGCAGAATAAAGTCCTGCTGGCACCTGGTCCATGATGCTCTATCGGAAAAGCGATGGCTTGGCTTGGCCATGGTGCAGTCTGGGCACTGCCAGAGGTCTTGTGGGGACACTGTAAGTTGGACGGGGTGAACCCAAGGCTTTATTATGGACTTCAGCTTCGCTTCTGGCTCCTCTAAGGCCAGCAAGACAGATTTCCCCCTGGCTATGCCTGCATGTACCGACACTTGCATCGTGACCCCAAGGGGTTCAGACTGGAGGCGTGCAAGGCTGGCTGGGCCCATCAACCTCCCAGGATGAACAGTTGTCCTCAGAAATGCCTGGTGCAAGGAGATTGGCCTTTCCCGTGCTACTAGTGCTGTGCAGATACGCAGAAGTACCAACAGCTGGCAACAGCTGGAGCCCCAACCTCTTTGCTGGGAGCCGATCCTCCCACTTAGTTCTTGGCTGAGGTGCTGCAGGTCTATGAGGGCAGCCAGGAGTGCTGGATGCACTTTGCAGGCATGTTAAGATGGAGTTTGAAAACCACATGGAAACTGAGATTTTTGACCTGAGAACTCATTGACAGCCATTCTCACAGTATTTCCACAAGTTTCCATGGTTTTCTTTTTGAGCAATGTCATGGATACTGTACTATTTGTACGTTCTACCTCTTGCTTTCAAGCTGCCAAGGGCTAAACCAGCCATGGTATATTGATATACTAAACATGATACTGCTGGTTTTCATTTCTTTGCAGTGGGGACTTAGAGCTACCAAGTGACTGGGTGAAGCCCTTTAAAAACTCACAGCCCAGCTTTCTTACAGACCAAACCGGCTCTGCCCTGTTCTGCAGAAGCAGTGAAGAACTCCTTTTTGTCAGGTTTCAACACATTTCTTATCATTCTTGGGAAGCTAATTAACCACTTTTTTAATGAAAGATTATATTGGTTGAATCTCTGACTAATTTTTTTGGTTGCTGTAGCTGGGTAATAAATAGTCTGTGCTTATCTTAGTGACAGATGGCTTCTGTGTTGTAATAGATTGTATCTTTATTTTATGCTAGAGCTCTCCTGTCCCTGGAGGCATTCTTTAGAAAAAGAAAAAAAGGAAAAAAAAAAAAAAAAAAAAAAAGGTGTTTATCTCAATGAGTTTGTAATCCCTGCCTTAAAAAAACAAAAACCCAAAGCTAACCCAAATCTGAATAGTAATTTATGACTCCAGGTTCATCCCACTTTGTGACAGAGCCAAGACTGCGAGAAGAGGAATGGTGGTACTGGGTGCTGCTCTGTTCACAAAAATGTGTGTTTCTCTTCTTGCTTCCCTGGGTGCTGCGAGTCAGCAAGAGCTTGTGCCCCTGGCTGGGGGTCTGCCACTGTGTTTGCTGCTTTAACACCAGGAGCTCATTGCTGTTTTGTACTTCTGAGAGGAGGTGCATTGGTGAAGTTGATTCTATCTGCAGGACAGTGGCTCGTGCTCTCCGTGACCGTGACCTGTGCATCCATGCTGCTGCCTATAGGAAGCCCATAGCTGAAGCTAAAGGCGTTCATGCTTTACCAGAGTAACCCATCTTGCTTTGGGCTCTGTCCTGTCTGCCCTTGGGATAAGGAAACTGGTTTTTTTCTAGGAAGGGTCCTGGCTGACACCATGTAGGTATGACATTGCTGTCGGCAGACAGACTGCTCCAAGGCTGTCTTGCTCTCCATAGGGATGGAGATATATAGGGGCTCACATTGAGTGTTTGCAGGCTGGAGGCTGCTCTAACATGCTATGACATTTACCTTGAGCCCCTCTGGACACATTTCTGTGCAGGCGATACTTGGCTACGCTGTACTGACGTAGGAATGGTGTATGTATCTCACGCATGTGGTAGAGGGCATGGGACTGGCCACCGGCACAGATGTTGCTCTCTTCTGGGAGACCTAGCAGTGATGAAGGAGTGCATTTCAAAATTAAAAAGTTAGATCAAAAGCTGCCTGGTTGGTTTTGGTTTGGTTTGGGAGTTTTGGGGGGTTTTTGTTTGTTTGTTTGTTGGTTGGTTGGTTTGTCTGGGTTTGGTTTTTGTTTTGTTTTCTGGACAATTTTGGACCTTACCTATTTAATTTATTTGATGTTATTGACTTGTGTTTTGGTGCCATTCAGTCATAGGTAGACTACACTTGCAAGAACCTCAAGACACTACTGTGGTGAAATAGGCTAAGTAAGATGGTCTGTCTTGCGCCCGCAGTGGACTAGCAGTGGAGCTCAGCTTCAGAGGGTGCACGGGTATAGTGGAGGCTTATGAATCTGCCGTCTGTCCATCTGGCTCAGGATTTAAGCCCACCTTCTCCATGCAGTGCATCTGTGGAGCTTGTTGCCACAGTGACAGAGGAGGAGACTTCAGCCCAGCATTTTGGCTAGCATCAGTGTCAAACTCAGAAACCTCTTACAAGCGCTCTGAAATACGTTGTTTACACCTGAACTTTGAGATTTCCACAGTATAGCAAACTCAGGTTTGAATTTCACCCTTTTTGGGTAAAGAGATGTGATTTACACTTGGGTTTTGTCTCCGAGAAATTTGGAAGAGGGTTTTGGCAGCCAGGAAGTTCTTATGTCTGAGATTCCGATTTTGGGTGATTGCATGCTATAAAAAGGGGTTCTGTGAGACAACAGGACCCTGAGAAAGCTTGTACTGTCAGTATAGCAAACTCAGGTTTGAATTTCACCCTTTTTGGGTAAAGAGATGTGATTTACACTTGGGTTTTGTCTCCGAGAAATTTGGAAGAGGGTTTTGGCAGCCAGGAAGTTCTTATGTCTGAGATTCCGATTTTGGGTGATTGCATGCTATAAAAAGGGGTTCTGTGAGACAACAGGACCCTGAGAAAGCTTGTACTGTCCTTGGGAGAAGTGAGCAGCATGTTCAGCAGCTTTAGGGGCTTATCTTCCCATAGACAAGCACTCTGCAGAGAACACTTCTGGGTGGTACAACCTTTGTGTTAGCTTTTCTTTCCCTCGACACCTAAGAAAGAGTTTTAATGTAACAGCACTGAAGCAAATCTGAGATGTTAGGACCTTCCTCTGAAAGTTTTTAGGCTTAATTTTCAAGCAACTTTTAGAAGTGGCCATTTCAGGCCTTGACGGATCACAGAATAGCTTTGGGCTGCCTTACTCGTGGACCAAGAAACCCATGGGTAAACGCGGTGCTGGAACCACTCAGGTGCTCCTGAGCACCTCACTCCCTCACCCGCTTCCACCCCTGATGGACAGGTCTGTTCTGGGACCTGTTTCATTTCCTCGCTCCATGCTTGGGAGCCAGGCTGTTTCCAGGGCAAGCAGTATGTGACTAGTACACCCTGATCCTTTACATTCTGGCCCTTCTCCAGTACACATTAATTCTCCCACAGGTATTGCTCAGGAATGTGCGCAGATCTGGGTGGTTCATCCACACTGTCTTCCACTCTTGGGAACAACTGTAAACTGGGGGAGTCTTTCCACCGCCTTCTGCTCCTGTCTTTTTCCAGATCCATTTTCTCAGATTTGCCCTGCTAATGTGAGCTCTGCCTGCGATCCGTGGCTCCCACTCAGCACAAGCTCAGGTGGCTTTGCCAAATGGCTTTTGTGTTTTTCGGGCTGGCGTGCTTGCTTTATTCAGTTCCCCAATCTATTCAATACGGGATTCAAACCAACACCAAATAAAACACCGCACTCCCTTCTCGGTCCGGCATAGCAGAGCACAGGAGTTACAAGCCTTCCAGAGACCTGATTCTGATTTTGGAGCAGGAGCGGAGTCTGTGGTTGATGTGCCAGCAGGAAAGGGTTAAGTGAGAAAAGCCTCTGGAGCGCCCAGCTTCTCCTGGTGCCCTGAGCCCATCCGTAGAGTCTGCTGCCACTGTGCCTCCAGAGCGGCTGCTCATCTTGCTGGTCTTGCTGGGCCACGATGGAGAGGAGGAGGTGGGCAAAGGAGGAGCCTGGGAGAGGAAGAAGAAGGTGGAGAGATGAGAGCCGGCTCCTAGATACTCAACTGGTTGTTTTCCCAGACCCACCTTAGAGCTGTGATGGCCAAATTGCCAGCTTGTTGTCACCAAGGGCAGCCGGTGGCCTGCACTCCCTCATACGGACGTGGGGTCGGCTACGCTCGGGGTTCGGCACCCGGGAGGGATCATCTGGGACCTTCCTGACTGGGGCCAGCAGCTGTCCTGCTGCTGCCACAGGAATGGGACCCTCCTCTTAGCAAATACCTAAGGACCACTTCCTCGCCTCTTAGGAAAATATCTTTTAGTCTGTGTTTTGCTGTTTCACTCTTGCTTGTGTCTTTCACATTCTCACTCCTGACATCTCTGACTTTCTGTCTCCCGTGAGAGTCTGTGTCAGGTCACAACTTGCCTTGGCCTCAGAGACTTTGGCCATCGCATGCTCCCGTGCTCAGCAGTACACGAGTCCTGAGGTGAGGCGCTGGCCGGGGTTGGAGGAGACCTGCCACTCCTGCAGGGAGCACTTGTAGAGGCAGGTCCTCACCCTCCCCGTGGACCCGGCATTGGCGTGATGCCACATCACCCACTCACAAGCGGTGCCAGTATCTGTCTTGTGCCTGTGACTGATATAGTCACGGAAAATAGGCTGGGGGGACCATCTGAGATTACACCGATTCTTCCGCTGCCCCAAGGCAGGATCAACTCTGCCTAATCCAGCTCTGACAGATGTCTGTCTAATCTTTCACAGGAAAAAGGAGGACAAGAACCTTCCAGTGTTGGTGATTCCAGAACCTCCCTAGAAAATTAATTTCTCATTCCTGATGGAAAATTTCTCCCTGTGCTTAACCTAAATCCCTTTTGCCTCATGCAATTTGATCTATGTCTTCTTGTTCTGTCCTGAATGGATGTGAGGGGAGGCCTGCGGCTGCCTCGTCTGCAATCCCATGCTAGTGTGAGCTATCCACGAGCAGTGGGGACACGTAGCTAAACCCAGTGATAAACCTCATTGCACGTCCAGTTCAGTTTTTGTTGGCAGACTCAGCCTGGGGTGACTGCTCCAGAATCAGTTCTCCCCTTTTTCCCCGATATGAGAAATCCAGCAAATGCTGCATAGAGCCCATCAGCTGCCCATCGTGCTGGTGTGTTTTCTCTCTCCTCTCTCTGGGGATGCTCAGCACAATTTGGGTGTGTGGTGGGTTGACCTTGGCTGGACACCAGGTGCCCACCAAAGCTGCTCTATCACTCCCCCTCCTCAGCTGGACAGGGGGAGAAAAAATACGATGAAAAGCTCATGGGTAGAGATAAGGATGGGGAGAGATCACTCACCGATTACTGACACAGACAAACCAAACTCGACTTGGGGAAATTAATTTATTACCAACCCAGTCAGAATAGAATAATGACAAATAAAAACAAATCTTAGTTTCCAGCATCCTCTTACAGAAGCCACCCTTACAGCCCCCCCACTAATAAAACCTGGCCACCCAAACCCAGTACAGGGTAACAGGTCTGGCCACGTGAGATCCCATTTCTGCTTGTAGATGGCAATGAAGGCAGACTGCTGCCTTGTGTTGTGGGGTGGGAGACAGAAGAGAGGATGCAAATCCATTCCATTCACTAATGTTTGGCTTCAGAGATGCCATGAGACGTGTGCCTCCCCCTCCTGCCTCTCCCCTCCCCACCCAGCCCGTCTTGTCCCTGCTACCTCCCCCTTTCACGCCGGCAGCACGAGGCAGGAGTTTCACCCTGTCCTGGCCCCACCCTGCTTCCAAGTTTTTGGAAACTCTCCCACTCACCCAGAGCCTTGGAAGCAGCTGGGCTTTGGCTTAATCAAGTCAACACAACTTTCTGGATAATTAGGACATTCCAAATTCCAGTTGCATCTGCTCCCACTGCCCACCTCCCACCAACCTCCCTTAGATTGACTCTGTTCCTCTCACAGTTCACTATGCCTGAGGGATTTATTCATGCAAAGCCTCTTGGCTCACTCCTTACTCAGGCAAACTCTGGTTGACTTCAAGGGCCCGGGTTGATTTCAGCGTTGGCTTTGCCAGGGTGAGATCGCAGCCTGGTGCGCTGGACTGCTGATGTGTCCTGGGGACTTCCTCAGCTAATCCTACTTTGTTTCTGACCCTTCCCTGCCTCCCCCATGCCTTTGTTTTCTGAGCATATCTGGGATCACCGGCCTCCTGTGCTGCCCTGGAGCTCCATGTGGTCCTGTCCTGGGTTCAGCTGGGACGGAGCTGGTTTTGTCTCCAGCAGCTCCTGAGGTTTGGGTTTAGTGTGTGAGACACGGTGCCAGCAGCTGCTGGGGTTGGGGCTGCTGAACCATCCAGGGCATTTTGCAGTTTCCCAGGTGTTGCTGATGTGCAGGTGCAGGAACCTGGGAGGGCACAGCCAGGAGAGTTGATCCCGACTGGCCAAGGAGAGTGTTCCATCCCATAGACGGCACGGCCGGCGTGAGGGGGGGGCGGCCAGTGCCCCCTCCTCTGGCTCCTTGTTCGGTTCGTTTTCTGTTCATGTTACCTCCTTGTTACTTTATTTTTGAGTTGGGTTTTTTTTGGGTTTTTTTTTGTTTGGACCTGTTTTCGTTTGGCTGTTGGTTTCCTCGCTCGCTCTCTCTGGCACTGGCTGTTCTGGGATGGCTGCGGGGGAATATCCCTGCTCCTGCCTGCTGCTGGGGATGGGCTGGGTCAGTCATTGGGGGGTGAGACATTGTGCATTGTTCATTTTATATATTCTACTATCCTTATATATTGTTATTATCCTTGATACATTTTTGTCTTTTCCTTTGCTGTCCTGGTAAAGTGTTTTATCTCAACCCATGAGCTCTCTCTCCCTGATTCTCCTGCCCACCCCACCGGCAGGTCTGGCTGGTGGGGAGGCTCTTGTCAAGGGACAGAAGTTCTCCTTTGCTCAGAGTGAAAGCACCTCAGCCAGCAAACTGCCGTGATACAGAGGGTATGAAAGTGCCCATCCCCGACCCACTGGGACTGTACAGGCTGCTGAGGGGTGGTGTGGGTTCACCGGGAGATTGGGGGATTTCGCCTCCGGCAGAGAGCAGAGCAAAGTGTCCTGATGCACGAGGAGACCAGGTGCAACCATGTCTCTTTCTGCACTGTCCTTTCAAGCTCACCGGTACCTCCCAAAAACCCAAAAAAGCCTTTCTCCGGCTTTCTTCTCAATCGCCAAAGAAGCCTTCACCCAGTGGAAACCAGTGCAGCATCACTGGAGCTGATGGAGGGAGGCTGAGCTCGACCTGTGGAGGAGCTGGTACTCCAGTTGTGCCTGGTGGGCATTGGAGCCTTGCTTAAAACACTTTTCTGGTTTTCTTCAATTTTACCTCAAACCCACGTTGCCTTTGCTATAACAGGCTATTTTTTATTTAGGTGCTACATCCAGGCTTCTTATCTTTATGTTTTTTTCTCAGAAAAATCCCCTGGAGAGCTGAGTGCACTTGAGAGAAACAGGGTTTTCACACAGTGCCCAGATAAGAAGTGGGAGTTGTACAGGCTGTCCTTGAAGCCAGGAGTTAGCCAGATTTAAGAGGAAGAGAGAAAGACAAAAGGAAAGAGAAGGAAAGAAAGAGCAAAAGAAATGGCTGGATGTCTAATACAAGGAACAATGCTGCCTGGTTGTGGTAGGAAAGTCTTAAATTAAAGGGTGAATCCTTCGGCAAATGGGTGCATCGCCACTGCTTTCACCAGCAGCTGTGATTCTTGATGGTAGTTCTGGAATTACTCTATATTTTTGTAGTGAACATAGTATTTTTTCTTCAGGGAAGACCTCAACTTCCAAATAATGACACTCGGGAAATGTCGTACTGGGGGACTATTCCTCTCCTTGGAGCATGTGGTGCTGGCTCAGCTGCAGAGGTGTCTTCTCCCTTCTCTGAAGTTACAGCCATTGCCACGTACTTGACAGACTATGGATACTCATAAACAAGCATACAGTAGCAAATACCAGATTTGTTTTTTCTCTGCATTTCAGGAGACTGAATCTAAAGGGACTTCCCTTCTGGACTACATGGCGGAACCAGAAATAGTAAGTAGGAATTCAGTACTAAATCGGTTAGTGTATCTGATGTACATTAGAAGTGCCTAAACTGGGAGTAATTTAGATTTATTCCAGCATAAGCAGAACAGAAGTCAGCCTATTTATCCTTTGATGTCTGCCCAGTCCTCCATTGAGACATAAGAGAAAAAACAAAAGTGCTATTTCACCTCCAGTGTCTCTGCCATCTCTGGCAGAGCAAAAGGGTTGAAAAGAAGCTCCTTCTGGAGAAATCATTGCAGTCATCTTTGTTTTTTCTCTCACTCCTTCCTCTCCCAGATGCAGAGGGTGGGGATCCAAAAGCCTGCAAACAAGGAAAGATCCATATTTTTTAAGGAAAACCCCACCAGATAGTTGTAAGAAGACTTGCCAAAATCAGCCCATCTCCTTGTCGCTCCTGTAGAGCAACTCCCTGCAACAGTGTGTCTTGAGATCCATCACAACCTCTCCTGGCATCTTATTGAAGAGACCAGCACCAGGGGAAATCTGTCTCATCCAATTAAGTCCTGTGGTGTAGAGATGTGGAAAATCTTCCAGACCAAGTTCAGTTTGCATGTATGGCTTGGAAGGTGCAAGAAGCATCCAGGTTATGAAATAAGCAGTCCATAAGTTCCTAGTCCACATCATTACAGGCTGCCCTGAAGCATGAGGGTTTATGACTCTAATTCAGGAAAGCACTGAGCCTGTGCTTATTTTTAAACCTTTCCTTAATTCCTATTCACACATCTGGAAGAGCAAATTTGACACATTGAATAATTAACTGAGGGCTTGCTGCACAAAGTTGGCAAGAAACCTCTGGGCTAAAAATAAGCCACTGAGAATTGGGAATAAATGGGTGAAAATCATAGTGTGTTCTCTGACAGTTCATAAAGAGAGGAGGAAAGAGAAGAGAAGAGAATCTGACAAACAGCTCGCACGGAATAATTCAGCCAGCATTGTTTGCTTTGTGCAGAAGGGACTGGACTTCCAAGGGTCTGAAATGTTTAACTTGCTACTGAACTGGGGACGTTTAAATCTAAAACACATAGTGTGGGGAAATACCTGCATAGGCTTTGGTAAATAGGTGGTTTAGATGATTTAAAATGTCTCTCTAGCACTAAATTACATATTTATATAGTAAAAAAAAAATACATATTTACATATTTATATCCTTAAACTGTAGGCAGGATGGAAGTTGTAGCCTTCGTCGGTGTGAATTGGCTCTGGTGAAGTTTGATGAAGGATATATTGACTCAGTTCTGCTAAAATCGAGGATTTACGTCCCGATTGATGGCAAACGGTTCAGCTCCATTGGGATCCACCACCGGCAGGAGCTGCTGTGGCCTCAGTAAGTCAGTGGGCTGTGCGGCCAGGAGGGGCCAACCAGCAAGTGCTTCTGAAGCCGGGGCTGTTTGCTACACGGGTTTATTTTATCAATGGCAAATCTGCCTTTTTTCTTTTTTTTTTTTTTTTTTTTTAGGTAGCTCTGGAAATGCACCTTCTTGATAATGAGGAAACAATTTCCAACTTATTTTCAGAGCCATGGCTGTCTGGGGAGCTATTATCTGCGGGATGGAAGAAAGCAGCTGTTGAACTCTGCAGATCGACGCTACACAACAGGTTAGGGCAGGAAGTGAAGAGGAATCCAATTGAAACCTTAGGGGGAATTTAGGGAGACAGAACATAATTAACTCAAATTAGATTTTGGCCAGGATACCAGGGCTCTGCTGTTGTGAAATGCACATCTGGGATCTTGGACAGTCATGAGGCAGCTCATCAGCTGGTGTAAATGAGCCTGGCTCTATTATCCTCAGTGGGTGAAAATTGGTCTCTTTGGAAGGAGTACAATGGAGGGAGTTTGGCTTGCACCACGCTAGAAAACCTGGCCCACGAGGTCAGGAAAGCAGCTTCCCACTGCTTATCTGTCTAGTTCCTCTCCGGCGCCGGTCCTTTTAAAATAGTAATATATATATATATAAAAGGCGACTAATAAATTTAAGGGGAAAAAAGCATCCCTGGAAATAACATGGAAGACAAAAACCCCCAACAGTCCAGGTTTCCGCATTGTCTTTCCTGAACAAGGACAGTTTTTTCCTCCGGGTTTGATCTGTGGCTATTCCCATTTCTACCTAAAACGCGTCAGAGGTAGTGGGGGGGAGGCAGGGGCACATGGGACTTCTTGCTGGGGGTTGTTTGGGTTTTGAGGGTCTTGGTGTCCTGTTGCTCCATGATCCACCGCACTAGGGAGACCTTCATTCCCATGGGAATGCCCTGAAGCGTGGCACGTTCCCATGTGAAGACCACCCCCCAGAAATAAAAACCTTGTGGGCTCATGGGTCTGTTGTGTTTCCATGTCTTGCTGTCCCTCCGTCCCTGTGGGTTGTATCTTGCTTGGGTCCGTGGTCCAGCGTGGGCCAGGGTCTTGCTGAGATGAGACCCTAAACAGCATAAGCAGCACCAAGAAGTCACCAAACCAGAGGAACCTGGAGTGGGAGGGAAGCCCAGAGGTCATGCAGTCCACCTCCTTGCCCCGGGGCAGGATGAGATTTACCTGCGTCATTCCTGGCAGATACTGTCTAAATTGTTCCTGAAAACCTTCAGTGAAAACCTATTTTACCCCCTTCCTGACAATCTATTCTGGTACTTCTCTTTCCTTATCTGTGCTTTTCCTAGCGTCTCACATCAATCTCCCTTGCTGAAATTTAAATTCAGGACTCCTCATCCTAACTACTCTGGGCACAGTGATTAGATTATCCTCTTCCTCACAGGAGCAGATTGTCATCTCTCTACCATTGTCTTTCCTAGACAAACCATCCCTGTTCCTTCACTCTTCCCATGTGAAGGCTTTTCCTCTCCACCCTAATCAGGATTTTCTTCAAATGATCCTCATCCTCCTGGGAATCTCCCAGCAGGCTTTGAGGTTCTATCAGGGTGGACTTCAGGGGACAGGTTGCTTCACTTGCAGGCTGTGCTCCTGGATGCACCTCTCCGCGGAGTGTTGGCACGTCATTGCCACGCACGTGAGCAGCTCGTTCATGTTGGCATGTCATTGCCATGCGTGTGTCTCCTGCTCGGTTCACCCCTCTCCTGTTCAGCATCTGCCTCCCCACTTTTTCACCTCCTCCTCTAGCACCTTCCATCCCTCCTGCCTGAGGGCAGCGTCTTACGAGCATCCTCACTCCCTGTTTCCTTCAGACCCGCTGTTCCAGTTTGTCTTGGGGAGGGCTATCATTGAGCTTCTTTTGGGGGTGAGCCACAAGGGTAATTTTCTGAGGCTAAAGGAGCCCCACGAGGCTGAGATAAATATCAGTGTAACTCAACCAGGGTGTGGGTGGGAGGAGGTCCAGGGCTCCTACCTTAATCTCTGCTCCTTGGCCCCTGTGAGTCAGGTGCTGCCTCTGCTTAGAGGTCAAATTAGACACAAATTTAAACCTTGGCTGGACTGGGGCCTCGCAAGGGTATCAAGAGCCAGGTGAGCCACAGGTTTCAGTACCGGACGTCTGTCAGAAATACCTAATGCACATGTGGATCATGACCTCCAATGCTTCCTCCAGCAAAGCTTTACCAAGAGGAGGTATATAAGTAGCCACCACCAAGGACTTGACTGCAAAACCCATTCCAGAAATATCACCATCCCAAACCTGCTGTTGCTGAGAAACAGGGCTGGAGGTGACACTTTTACCTCCTATACTGAAGTGCCTCTTACCCCACGCAGAGTTTTCAAGGGATGTTGAGACCTGAGCGGCTAGGAAAAACCCAGTAAAGAAGCATAGCCTCATCTAAACTGTTGGGTATAAATGCGTTGGCTTCAGGCTATGTCCTGCATGACCATCTCACATCCTGTCTCTGCCCATTTGCTCATGGATTGATTCTCCCAAAGCAGCCACCCTGGCCCTTCTCAGGTGATACCGAGGCGAGCAGCATCCCTGGAAGAGACGGAAAAAACAAGCGTTTGGCCACTTCTATAGTCATTCAAAGTCCCCGTGGTGATTTTGCAAGAGTAGGTGTGTTATCCCTGGCTCAGTTCCAGCTTTGCTAATCCTATTGCAGCCTAGAAAAAAAGAAACCCCAAATCAAAACAACAAAACCCAAAACAGCCCCGCTGCAGTTTTGGTTGGGTACGACAGCCTTTCAAAGCTACTGCTCAGGGATGATTTTTAGGAGTGGACAAGGTGATTATCCCAGTGTTAACGCTATAAGCTGATGCGGGAATCTATGGCAGCATTATACAACATTTTCTGGGATCTCTGCTGCTGTGTGTGCTAGGAGGATTGATTGCCTGGTGCTATGCTGAGATACTGGTTCTGCACGTGTGTGTGTACTTGCATATATACACGATTGATTGTAATATGCTTTAGGATCAAAGGTATTACATAAATGTGAGTTATTAATAATCATAATTATTGGATGTTGAAAATTGTTTCTGGGTATTTTGCCATTAAAAAATAAAAGAAGAGGGTTTAAGCACTTTCAACTTTTGCCCAGGAATATTATGTTCATTTATAAAACAATATTAATGAGTTGCCTAAAGGAGCCTGTAATTTGGGTTGTTGCTGTGGATATTATCTTGCTATTAAACAGTTCAAAAACTCAAAGGGGAGCATTTTCAGAAGCAGAAGTGTAATAACAGTTTATAATACCTGACATTTGTATTGCACTTTTCATTCCAATAGATCATAAATCATTTTGCAGGCCATAAATAGAGGGGGGCCTGCTCACCTCCCATTGAAACGCGGTCATCTCTGGGGTGGAACGCAGCAGCCCTTCTGTGCCAGGGGTGTTAAGCAACAGCTTGTTTAGGAGGTGAAGTCATACGATCACAGGCGTTAGGGCTGGGAAAAAACTCATTAAGTAATTTACTCCATCCCTCTACCCCTACGTGCTTGTTCCTCTGTCCTGTGCTTTGTCCAGACTAGTTTTAAACATCCCAGGGGAGGTAAGGAACATCTCCAAACGAAACTGCAAAAGCAAGCAGGAGGAGACGGAGGAGCTGAAGCCCAGCCAGTGCAGCACAATAATGTTCCTCCTGCAAAATGTGCCACGGCATCTCCGGTGCCTGTTGCGCAGATTTTTAAAAGTGCAGCACTGGGCCACCGATGCATGCGGACTTGGAAGGAGCAGCTCTGCCTCCGCCAGCACGAGCATTAGCTTCTGCCCGTCGCTCTTGCTACAGGTCCCCTCTTCGAACACTGACCAGACGGTGCTCTCTTTCCATCACTTATAGATGTGGATGCAGCACGTGACTGCAACGCGGCGTGTGACTGCAAACGCTGCCGGCTGCAGAGAGACCACGCAAGTTTGAGGACGCGTGTGCAGCTCGGCAAGTCCGTTCCTGCAGTGGCGAAAAGGAGTTTGGAGTTAGCATCCCTCTGGCAGAGGTCAATTCAGGTCAGGAAAGAAGGGCTAGCATTTGAGATCTGCGGTGGGAAGAAAAAGGCTCACCACACAGGAAGCGGTGGATGCGCTGTTGTTTGAATCATTTAAACCGGGGCTGGAAAAGTAGATTCAAGAATAGAAAACCATCCTGCCTTCCTTTGTGCAGGAGGCAGACGAGCCGTCCTGACCCACGTCTGGCACCACGCACCCGTTAAACCCGGGGCGCGTTATGCAAGGGACACCGGTTGTGGAAAGCGCTGGCTGGTGCATGAAGGAAAAGGGCTTTTTTACCAAGCCTCTGCGCCTCTGCAGAGTTACTCACCCTTTTAGGCCTCTGGGATAACACGCAGGGCCAAACGCACTGAGCTGAGAAATGCAAGGTGCTGCTGCTAACTGAGCCCCTCTCCCCAGCCCTGAATTCGCTCAAGCAAATCCCCAGCTGGGCCCTTTGCTGGACAAATCCTCTAGTTCTCCCTAAGCCTCCCCTTGGCTAAACTTTCCCTGGCTTCAGCCGCTGTTTACTCATTTCTTACTCAAGGAAACTCCAATTGATTTTTTGACCGGGGTAAGGCTGGACGGAGGATGAGTAAGTTCCTTCGGCTCCGTCTTTGTGATCTGAGCCCCAGGGTGTCCCTTTGCCAATACGGGAATGAAACCCAGTGTCCGAGCGGGGCGGGAGGGAATCAGCTGGCAAGTGCCAGTTGTTTAGAAATGCTGTCTTGCCTGGCTGCTAGACACACCTACGTGTTCCAGGATCGACCTTCCTGCCTAAGGATATTTAACACACAATGGCTGGCACAACTGAACTTTATTTTTCCAGACAATTATGGTGAAGCGGCATTCACCGCATTCCTTTCATGCTCCTTTGATGTTGGGTGATTTCACAGTACATAATGATAGGAGACAGACCAGGCTAACATCCTCACCCTTTGGAACCGGCACTCACTACCACAACCTCATTTATTTCTAGATATATAATGTATATAATATATGTCTTTATATATGTGTCTATTTTCCCCCTCCACAGCAGATGGAGTTGTTTTGAGCATCATTACTCTGGGTTCTTAATTAAAGTACCCTTGTTAATTATATTAGGGGACACTCCTTAAGCAATTATAAGTTGGAGAGCAAGGATTCTCCATACCCTTGACTACTGCTCCCATTATACAACATCCTGGGAGATGTTAAGCAGGATTGTTTGGGTATTTGGGATTTTCTGCAGTCTTTTTTGAAATTATGTGTGCCACAGCTAAAAACATTTTTTTCTATACACTGTTGGGAGGCATTTCTTAGTGATCGATGAAAGCTAACCTTGTACTTTTTTTTCCTGTAAACAGCCAGACAGAAGACGTCCATTGGCTTTTAGTCTGTCCATCCCTCTGAGATCGTGAGTCAAAGCTTTGGAGATTGAGACGATGCATTGTGCCCTCCTCACAGCCTCTGGAAGCAAAGGGAGCTGGTGGTGAGGACCAACATAGCGCTTCATCTCTGGGAAACACCCTACTGCAACCAGAAGAACCCAGCTGGGGCCAAGGCAAGTTGCATTATAAATCTGGGGCCAAGGCAGGTTGCATTATAAAACTGTCTGGGAGCCTATAAAACTGCCTTAGATTGGATATCTAAACAGCTTAGTGATTGCTGTCTTTTACATCTACCTTTGCCTTACTCCTCTGAGGCAGGGAAGTGTGAGTCCCACTCCACAGGAACCTGAGTCATAGAGAAGTGAAGTGACTTCCCCCAGGTCATGGGCTCAGAACATCTCCCAGGATGACGAAGACAGGATGGAGACATCCTGAGCCGCAACGGTGCTGCAGCCTCACCTTGCCCACTTGCCTCCCCTCCGCCTCACCCTTGTCTGACCCGCCGGTGCACAGGCGCTTCTGCACAACACCTCTATTTGCCTGGGGCTCTTGGCCTGTGCAAGCCCAGAAACACCTCGTGCAGCCAGTTCTGCGCACAGCTCCCAGCCAGGCCTTGCTGGGGTCCCAAAAGTGAGCAGAAAGGAGCCTACGTTGAGGAGCTCAGGCCACAGGCATGCTGCCTGACCCTCTGCCACTCAGGGGTGGGATGCATCCCACAAAGAAAGTGGTGATGGGCTTGCCATTACCCAGCTTTAACACAGGCAGGAGAAGCCTGGGCTCAGATGTCACTCGGAGAGGGTTTAAAGCCACTGTGTTGTCCTCCTAGGAGAACATTGTTATCAGCTATATTCATTTAAATGCTCCTTCTGCCTCTGCTACTCACACATGCCACAGAACAGCAGGAAAAAAAAAAATGTGGAAGATGAAAGAGGAGAAATTCACAGCAGGGCTGTGTGACATCCCTGTGAGGTGAATGGTGTGTGGACTCGGGTCTCCTGCTTTCCAAGTGAGTGAGCCAACCACCAGCACTCAGCTGGAAGGTGTGATGAAGCATCACTTCCACTTCTGCCTCCTCTGCTCTTTCAAAGAGTGCTTGTGGTGCTGGCACTCAGGAAAATGTCCCAGGTTTGAGCTGAAAGAGTCCTTGAGATGTAATCCATCGTCCGTGTGGGATGTTCTCAGAAGCTAGATGCGTCCTCTAGCCCTCAAGCAGGTTCTCTTTGGGCACCTCCTGTACAATGTGTGGGTATTTTGCTCTGAGTGCAACACCATGAAAGGGAGGAAGTGTCTTAATACTGGGTTTCCCTTCCACCCTCATGCTGAGGGCAGGAACATTGCAGCATCTGGGTTGTGAGTGCTTCATCTTTTGCTGGGATAAGCCTTTACGCTGTGAGAGAACTGGGAACTTAGTTCTTGGAACAACGCACGTTTAAATTGGAATTTTTTTTCTTGTTTCTAGCAGAATAATACAGCAAGAGAGGGGGTCCCTGCTTACCTGTAGAGGAAGCAAAGCTTTCGGAGTGATGTAGTGGCTGTAAAACAACATTGTGCTAAATAAATAATTAAAATAAAGAAAACAATGCTATGTACAGTGTGTAGCTATAGGCTTATCTAGGGGAAAAAAAGATGGCCTGGGGGTGGAAAATAATGTTATTTAGTTTAGAGAACAGAAATGATACCACTTTTAAGGACGTAAAGGTTGGCTGCAAGGAGGAAGGATATAAGTTGTTCTCTGTATCTGTGGTGGGTGGAAGAAGAAACCATGGCAAGGAAGATTTAGATTAGGAAAAGAGAAAAAGGGAACGACCGCAGTGGTGAGGATAATGAACAGAAAGAATCAGCTGCCTGGGGAGGGGGTGGCAGCTCCAGCCTGGGAGGGCTTTGAGTGCAAGTTCAATGAACATCTGATAGGAAAAGTTTTGTTATTGCTGCTTTGGGGCAGGTAGATAGGTTGGGTGATGGCTTAGTGGAGTAGGTGATGGCTCAGTAGACCGGGTGATAGCTATGACTTGATGCTGCAAGAAGAACGTGCTAATGTGAGACGTGGGAGGCTGGGGCTTGGTTTCTCAGCCTTGCTGAGGTGACTTCCAGGACTTGGAGCCTTCAGCTGAGACACTCCAAAGCCTCTATGTGCTCGTCTCCTCTCCTTGTACCTGCTGGTGAGCAGATGAGCACTAGGGGATCTTAATCAAAATATCCTCTCTGGTAACCCTAGGAAATGCCTGGACCTTCTTGAAGAGGAGATTTCTGAATAAGGGAAGATCTTATTCCCTTCGGGGAGCTGCACTGTAATTTCCCTATAACTTGCTTTCTTATTGGTGAAAAGGTGCATGTTGTGGAGATGTCTAGGCAAGAGGGTAAAAGCACTCAGAGCCCCGTGAGGTGTCAGGGGCTGCAGCATGGTAAACAGCTCTTAGCAGGGACAACCTGGCAAGGGACAACAGAAAAGTCTCCCAGTTCAGCTGTTCTGATGAGGCTTCCAAAACCCAACCTGAGAGCTGAAGTTGGATTCCAGTTAAACCTTACATTTGCACCTAGAATTGAGTGGGTAGCCAGGAAAGAGGAGCTGGGACCAACCTCCCCTTCTCAGGCAATCCTGGCTACGTGGTGGTCACTGGGCACTCACATTTGTGCCTGGCCTCAGAGCCCCACTTACTATCTTTGGTCTTGACTCACCGACGCAGCTTTTGCCTGAGCGCAGAGCCTGGAGCGTGGCAACTGAGCTGGGGGCATTTGAGGACCTGCAGCTGCAGAGGTAGGAAGGCAGGGACTTGGACTGAGAGGTGTCTCCATCTCATCTCCAGCTCATTTCTCATGCTGGGGAGATGAGAACAGTGCAGGGCGCATCACCAAGGCTAATGTGAAATGAAAACTGTTTGCCAGGTGGTTGGAAAATTCCCTTTTTGGGTTTCCAGAGAAAACCATAGGTTGGGTGGACATGGTGTTTTATTAAACCCTGACATGCACTCTTCTTCCCACCCCCATTACCCCAGGCACCTGCCTTCTTATCAGAGGTGTGTCTTCTCCCAGAGGAACAGCAGGCTGGGGAAGAAAGGCTTTCTGCAGCACAGGCACACCACAGTTGCTCCCTGACTCCAGCCTGTGAACTGCTCAAAGCTATTCGTGTCAATTGAGGTGCTCAGACAAATAAAGGGAGTGTGCTCAGACCAACTTCCTGGGACTGCTTGTGGTCAAAGATCCCCTTGCATTTTTTTGTTTTCTCCTTGTCTTGCATGTTAAGCAGATGGCCTGGAGAAATTCCAGGCTGAGTAATTACCTTCTGCCTACTTGAAATTCCCTCCTGCAACTTCTCCAGGGGGAATTACTCCTGACTTCTGCTGATGGAAAGGGGCAGAAATCATGGTCTACTTTGGAAAGGATGGAAGAAGGAGAAACTGCTGCAGGGTGAGCATAGGGTTTGCCAGTGGTCACCTACCCATGTGAGCTTCTCACTTAAGCGGTATTTCACAGTCCAACTGTGAAGCTCCTTCAGAAAGTCCATCAGGCTTTCAGAGCCCGACTGCAGTGAGCTCAGGAGACAGTGCTCCCTCTTCGTGGGGGCAGCTGGCAGCCAAGGCTGGTATTCAACTGCAGTCTCAGCCCTGCAGTTGTTTGATAGTGTGTATCTCCTAGATACAAAGAGCAAGTGGTTAATACAGGCGTTAGAGAAACAGGGGTTCTGTAGAAGCAAGGGATCTGTCTGTGCTCATGCAAGTCTTGTGTCCAGTTGGAATTCTGCTCCCTAGGTTCCTTATCTAGCTTTTCTCCATTTTGGTTCTTCTCCCTGGCAACTGCATGTCTGACTGTACCCTCATTTCCTCCTAAACCGGGGGTCAGGCATGCGGCTTATTAATGAAAAGGTTATTAATGATAAAGGCTTAGTAATGACAAAATCACCTCTTCAGCCTCCACTGGGAGCTTTTATCTCCCCTTTCATCCTCGGTGTCTTGTCTCCTTATTACAAGTTTGGAGCTACTGGAGAGGCACTGGGCTCCCGCAGTTCTCATTAGGCGTTCACCCAAAATCTTCTGAAAAGATGGACGTAGTTGAGGACATATCCAGTCTCCAAATCTCATTGCAAATATCAGCCTGAGTGCACTGAAGTCCTGCTTCACCTTCTCTCAACCCTTCCGTCGCTGTTCCTTCCATCAGCTTTAAGATCAAGACTCATCTTGCCTGATCTGATGGAGTTCAGCAGAATCCTCAGTGTAGGTGTCTGCATGTAAGTGTTTATTTGTGCGCGATGGACCTAAACTCCCATTGTGGTTGGTGGTGATCTCGTCACTATGGTCAGTGGAGGGTGTGAATCAATTGACCACACAGATTTAGATCGTGCTTTTGCCAAGAAACGTTGGACCGGATGATCCTTGAGGTCATTTCCAACCTGGTATTCTAGTATTCTATGATGTGGCCAGTGCAACATGGTCCACTTGCCTCCAGCTGCCACTGCAGGAGAACAGTTGCCAATCCCTTGTGATGTCTTAGAAACCCCAGAGTGTCTGAAAAGTCACTAAGAGCACATGTGGACAATTGAACTGAGCAGTGAGTGATACCAGGGGTACGTAGCTGTTGCTCGTGGTTTTATTTGGGCTGAATTTAGGCTGAGAAAGTTGCAAGCATGGGAGCCAGGGCATAGCTGGATTGTTTTTCACCCTGGATTTTCACAGCCCATGGTGGATCTGCCCTCTGGTAGTTCTGTCTGGTCTCTTTCTGAACCCATACATTCTTTTGGGACAATGAGCTCCTAGCTATACTCATGCACCATGGTAAAACGTAATTCCTTTTGTTTTAAAGCTGATAACAGAAGAACTGGGGGATGTGACACCAGATGGTGAGAGCACTCATTTTTCATTCACCTTCTCCAGGACAACTTTATTCAGATCTCTGTTCCGTTCTCTTTCTTCCCAGCCAGGGTTTGTTTTCTAAGTGTTCACTCTACCTTTACCCCAAAGCTATTCAGCCCCTTGATTGCCCCTGTCACCTTAGGAATGGTGACATTTTCCCTTTCTGCTCTATCCTTTCTGAATCGGGACAATAGAAGTGCACACAGTAACCAAGCCAGAGGTTCCTTGTGGAATTATCAAAGAATAGAATCATAGAATCATTTAGATTGGAAAAAAACCTTAATATCATCATGTCCAACCATTAACCTACCACTGCCAAGGCCAC
Organism: Podiceps cristatus; assembly: GCA_000699545.1. Lineage (NCBI taxonomy): Eukaryota > Metazoa > Chordata > Aves > Podicipediformes > Podicipedidae > Podiceps > Podiceps cristatus. The sequence goes on along the minus strand of KL262592.1, from coordinate 2,898 downwards.
CACTAAGCCATGTCCCCAAGCACCTCATTTACCCGTCTTTTAAAATCCTCCAGGGATGGACACTCCACCACTGCCCTGGGCAGCCTGTGCCAGGGCCTGACAGCCCTTTCAGAAAGAAATGTTTCCTAATATTTTTTTTTCTTTCTTAGGGGAGGCTTAGATTGGATATTAGGAAACAAGACTGGATATTAGGAAACATGATCATATTTTTGTGTGTGTGTGATATTCTGTACCTATTTCCTCATATCCCTTCCCAATGGTGTTGCTGCAGCCTTCACGATGAAGGCAGGTGAAGCCAGGTCTGTAGAGAGAGGTGATGTGTCTTTTATTAGGTCAGCTAATGTAGATGGGCGTGCGCACAGACACATGCTCACACCCTCCTTATAAACCTTGCCTTGTTAAAACTTCCTAACACTTGATTTGCTTTTTCTGACCACCACTCCCTCAAGGCCTGTCTGCACCCATACCTGGCAGCCCTCGTAGGGCAGGGCGGACAGTACCTGCCCCCACAGGCTCAGCCTGTCTGGATGCCTGCGCAGCCCTTCCCTGTCCCCCAAGATTTCAGGGCTCCTGCTATCATCTCTCTGCTTTCTTATCCAGGACACGATGCCCTCGCCCTTAGAGGGAGCCTTCAGACGCAGCTCAGAGTCATGGGCACTCGAGAGACCCAAGGAGAGAAAGGGGAGAGGGAGGAGAGGCAACCTTGTCTTTGTGTCTGTGTGCATTTGTGAAGGATGGAGCAGTCCAGACCTCCAAGGCACTGGCCTTGAACACAAGACATTGCTTGTCAAGTATCATGGGATTTTCCTTAGGGAAAACTGAGGATGGTTAGTCACCTACGGCAGAGGCCTTTTGCTCTCTCTACTCTGCAGGCAAAGAGCATCCCCTTATGCCAGCCTCCTTCCCCATATGCTCCCCGCCTGAACCCTTGCAATGACCTGCAGAAGCCAGCCAAAGTACCAGCCTGCAGAGACTTGGTTCATGGCCCACCCCTGGATGGGCTGAAACGGGGCACTTGGTGGTGACCGTATGGCTGAAGCTGTCCAGGTGTGGGATGAAGACCCTGGGAAAGATTGGCATTGTTAAACGAGGTTGTTCTAGCATGGCCTTGCCCAGGAGCCCTCTGAATTAATTCACCTTTTGCAGACGAGATTTAACCTCAAGAAGAACAGAGCAACCGAGGCAGGTCCCTGCTGACTTAATCCTGCGGAGCCCATCTCCAAAACCAAGGCTGCTATCCTCCTTCTCAGATGCTAACAGAGCTAACTTGGAAGAAATGGTATGAAACAATCCTTCCTCCCTAGGAGAAGCCATGAACGCCCAGGGTCCCTCCGAGCCCTCTGTGGGGTCTCCTCACTTGCTCTGTGGTGTTGTCTCTAGTGTACTGGCACTTTCTTGAGAGACCTGGCTTTGGAGATGACCCGGCTTTGGAGATGACCCAAAGCAAGACCTTTCTCAGGTGGGTGTTTTGGACTGACGGCAATGAGCAGACAGCAGTCTTCTACTGTGTGAACTCCTCTGACTCTAGGAAGAAGGTCTGCAGCCACCAGCTTCACCCCAGAGAGACGCTGATGTGAATGAGGATATAAGATACGAAGGTCACTCTATCTTTTTTTCCCCCAGCACGTAAATCTGTGTAACAGTTAATCTTGTAGATCAGAGAAGTCTGGGGTTGGAGTCACTGACTGCATGTGTTGAGGGGTGTCAGAGCAGTTCCCAGAAAAGCTATTAGATGTTTATAGCGGAGTCTACTGAGCCTCCAGGCGACTTTATGGTTGTTCACCAAGTTTCTGTTTTTCTTGGGAGTAGAGACATGGTGAATACTCAGGTTGTTTGGCTTTGCAGTGTATACCCAGCCTTAGGGTCCCAGCTGTGTCTGGTTCTGAGTCTCCTGAGCAGTCACATATGGTTTCCTTGCCCTTCTTTGCATTGTAGGGCTCCATAACTCACTTATCTCAGAAACCAGACTTTGACTTCTGGGCCCTGCAGTTGCACACAGCTCTCCTCCCTTGGCTGTGGTCACAGGGCTTGCCATTCAGTTGCACATAAAAGGGAGCCTTGTTTAACTCTTTCTGTGGCAGCACAGCAGGAAATTTAGAATTTCTTAAACATCCTTCATAAATTTCAGGGATTTACAACTCTTTGTGAAGTAACATAAATCCCAAATATCTCCTTCCGCTTGTCCAGTCTTATTCCTTCTCTGAATCTGAGCCATTGCTTTAGACAAAACCTCTCTTTCCTTCTTTGTTCACTGTATTTAGGATGGAGGAGAATGCCTTGAAAGAAAGGAGCCTGCTTAAACATACCCCATCTGCTTTTGTAGAGGTTGCAGTTGCATCTACCATGTCTGACACTGTTTAGGAAGCTCATTGCTTCCAGGTGTTGAGCCACTGATGGAGACAGTCCCTCCTAAGAATATTTTAAAGATAATCCAAAGCAGCATAGTCATTTTAGATGGGCCATAATAACCATAATTTAGGCAAGATGAAACTTGCTCAGCTCTTAAATAAAAAATGAGGCTTAGCATTTCATACAGACATGTCTCCGGTCATCACAGTGGGGCTGTGCACTTAAATACATGAGTTGTTGATTGGGGAGCTAAACAAAAAACCAAACACAAGAAAAAACCCTGAGTTTCTCAACCGTACAAACTGCTAAAATTCTCTTTCCGGATGAGCAGATTGCATCCTTTGACCAAGACGAATTACAGTGGTTTTTATCTATAAACATATTCCCATAATTAAATTTCAGAAGGGGAACAAAATTTTGGACGAGCAAGTTAAACCATTGCCTTTTCTCTTTGTTTCATTCCTCTGACTTTTTTTTTGGAAAAAAAAATCATTACCAAAAGCAGCTCAAATAATTGACCTGAATTTAATATATATAAAAATAAATATA
>KL262591.1:0-15041 GCA_000699545.1 Podiceps cristatus | reverse complement strand
TATGTATGGGAAGATGCCATAAAATCCAGTAACTTCTAGGCAGGGTACATAAAGCCAGTGGAAGGATTCGTAGAGATCCAAATGCAAGTGTTCAATTCTTATTATTTCTGGTTTAATTTTTTTTTTCCTCTCCATTTTGTCAGCATTTTTTACCTGAAGTGACTTCTCTGGGAATTTGCATCCCTGATCTACTCTCCCGGCTTTATTTTTAGAAACGTATGTGTTGAGCTGAGAAGTAGGTAGCTGCAATGCTGCTTGTTAGTGATGAATATCTCCAACAAGGAAATGGGGTAGGATTAAAGTCAGGGAGGATCCAAAGTCTTTTGTAGAGAACTGAAGCATCTCTGAAAGTCCTCTAACTTTGTTACCAGGAGGAGAGTTGATGTGCTTTGTATATAAGCGTTTGTTCCAGTGTGTCAAGTAAAATATGGTCTAGGTTGTCTATTCCATTACATTTGACCTATGAAACAAGCAGAAAACTCAAAACTGGAGATGTTGGGAAAATTCTTCTCTCTGGAATGAAGAAATCAAAGGGAATAATGTTCATAGGTGAGAGTGTTTGAGTGACTTCAGTGGGGATAGATACCTTGATTTCATGAAACAGGCCACAGTGATGAAAGTAAACAAAACAAGCAGTTTTGAAAGGAATGACCTTGAGAGCAGTCCAAGTCTCTGCTTGGCAGGAGTTTTTTTGGGGGTGTATGTAATGAGAACTGCAGAAGTGAAGCTGGCACTAGATTTCCCTTTCTAGACTTGTGAAAAAAAATCTGTAGAGTGACAAACTATTTTTCTGTTCAAACATAAGCCAGTGCAGACTAGGTGATACTGATGAAGTAGTTGGGGCATTTTGTTTGGGGCCATAATTGTGTATCATCTTTTGGGAATACTGTTTCTACTTTTGGACAAAATGACATCACAAAACAAATTCTTCCTAAATTGTAATTTTCCTTTTGAATTTTGTATATAAAAAGCTTAATAAGCTCTTGCCTTTTGGTGATTTCATCTGGGGAGGGAGCAGATGGATGGACGACAGTTTCAGGCTTTCAGTAGCTTCCAGCCCGGAGGAGAAATCTGTTTTCAATTTTGCTTGATGTTATATCTCAAATTATTTTGCAGTTTCATCCCCTAAAACCAATTTATCTTTCCCTTTTTTTTGTGCCAGTAGCAGGAGTGCCATTAATTGTTTGAAAAGTCGTTAGTTTGAGCAATTCAGACTGGTGTAGTGCTGTGCTTTTAGTATCTTTGTATGAGTCCAATGAAGACTGTAGTTATCTGACTGTGCTTCATTTTATATTGTTTTGTCTTAAAGATAAGCCCCTGAAGTTTAAAGCTGCTTTGATGTGATGTTGTAGAGGGTTTCGTTTGTGGCTGAAGTCACACTGGCTTGTTTTTCTTCATCCTGCTTGTAAGATGTCCAGGATCTTGTGAAGTTTGTTTTGTTTTGTTTTTTTTTTTTCACTAGATCAACCTGTTTGCATGTGGTTTGGGGTCATAGCATGCTTCTTCATGTGGGCAAATCTTCTACCCGGCTCACGATGTCTAATTTGTTCCCCCTCTCGCTTTCTGGTTAGCCACTTACACACAAGGATGTGGGGTCTTAGCACAGGCTGCTAGGCATCAGGAGTGCTAAATGATACAACAAGGATACCCATGTTGTCTTTTCTTTTTTAATACAGTAGAAGTTGACTACTGAAATTTTTTTATTACTGAAATTTTTTTAGTTCTGAGACGTGGAAAAGTGCTACTGTCTCAGCCATGGATCTTGCTCCCAAGCTGCCTACACTTGTACCCTGTTCCTATTGGCTTTTATCTTTCTGTATATTTAAATTTATTTGAACAAGCTCTAGTTTTCCTATTTCATGACCTTCACTTGCCCATATTCCTGAAAGTGAGCATCCCACCTCATGTCATTACTAGTTTAAGGAGCATTTGTGTCTTATCTGTGTGCTCCAAGCAGAAGTGCGCCAGCTTGGTTTCTTCCCAGCTCTGGTGAAAGTGGTGCCAGGTGCTTTGACTCCTGAGTTTGTGCTCTGGAAACAGGCTTTGTCCATGCAAGTGAGGAGCTGGCTTTCAACTCTGTTGTGTTGTCCTCCAGTGTGTTTGGTGAACCATGTCCAGCTTGAAGCATCTGGCTTTAGGAGCAGATTTTTTTTCCTGGGTAGCATAAATCAACAAGAGCAGCAGCAGCTGCTGGTTAAATGGTTAAATTCCCAGCTTAAAAAGTTGCTCGCGTGGTACAACTCCCCTATGCTCGCTAATGGTGTGTTGAAATGGCTTTCTGCATAGTAGTAGATCTAGTACGTAGTGGTATGTGATTGAGCTGCACCAGTGGAGGCTTGTAGAGGAGAACATGTTGCTGTCTGAGCGATTGGCATTGGCTGCAGAGTGGACTTCTGCAGGCAGTACCGAAGGAAGCTAGCTGGAACCAAAGTCTTGGAACCTATATCAAAAAGAGAGAGACAGCAGTGAAAGCCATAGGTGTCTCTGCTGTTCTTTGGCCACATATTGAGAGTGGTCCTGATGATGTGTGGTAGCTAAAATATCCTTCTGTACATGAAGCTTTCTGGTTGTATTAGTCATCCATCAGGCTTCTGGATTATTTAAGTGCTGAAGCTCTCCTCAAAGAACAGCAATATCTATTTGTAGAAAGGTACATAATGTGAAGTGCAATTCCAGTATATTAGAGCTATGCTGCTTGAGATGTTCTCAGGAATGCTGCATCTGCTGCTGTGGGACTTCATGATCTGCAAAGCCCATATGAAAGATCTGTAGTCTTACAAGGCTTCTAGTTGGTCTTAAGGACTCAAATGGTGATGCTCTTAGAGCTCCTTCTCAACTTTTATACAAAATCACACCTCCTGTTCATTGGGGCGTAGCTTCAGCTGTTGGATGTTGGTTTCCAAACACTGATAAACCCCCAAGGAGAAGGAGACGGTGACCACAAAGCTGCTCTGTAGCATTAAGGAAAAATATTCTTCCACTAGGCATGGGGAGTCCCCTAACTCAAATAGTTTGTGACCAAATCGATCTTTATATAACTCTTCAACTTGTACTGACTTGATTTAAGTCTGAAAGTGTCTAGAACTGAACGGGTACATTTTTAAGCTGTAATTCATCTGTCTATGCTGTTTAGGGAAAATCTTTAGGACAGCTGCTAGCTAGAAGGTTAATTACAATATAGCATGATTACATTCTCCAACTTGGAGAAAACTTGAATCTTCATGTTTTTTGTAATGTGTTCAGGTTCACTTCATTGTATTCTAACGCAAAAATTAAACACAGGGTTTCATGTAATGTTTGAGATTCATAGACTGGCAAGATGCTTGTTCTTATGCAGTCTGGCTTTTATGTAACTCATTATTTTTGTTCAAATGTTGCAGATAGTCTGTTTCCTCTAGCAACAGCCACCAGATGTTTAGCTGAACAAGACTTAATTCTTTAAAATTGACCTGTAAGAAATGTGTGAAGGCGAACACGGGGGTGGAACAATTGTATGTCAGCATGATTTCCATTTCCTTGCTAGAAACCCAGTGCAAGCCTTGCAGTTTCATTTGAGCAACAATGGATCCTTATTTTTTGTGGTACTCTGAGGCCTTTTACATGGTTTTTAATGTTTCCATAAATGTAATGTTGGGCGGGGGATCAAGCTGTCTTATGAGAATTAGCATTGCTTGGGCAGTTAGTGTGGTATGGGTTAAATCTGTCTGGCAGATATGATGCTGTGCTGATCCTGCTATGGATCCTGGTTGTCAGCCAGGCTTCTCACCTACCTGTAGATCTTCTGTCATCAACCCTTGTACTTTGCTAGACTGACTCTCTTTCATATTTCCATGGGAAACTAACTCTTGTCTTGGTTTTTCAGCTGGGTGAAAAACATGCCCCAGTTTTTACTGGGGGACATGGGGTGAGTAATCCTGGTGTCCTCTGCAATGCTACAGGCTTGGGGAGGAGTGGCTGGGAAGCTGCCAGGTGGGAAAGGACCTGGGGTGCTGGTCGACAGCCGGCTGAACATGAGCCAGCAGTGTGCCCAGGTGGCCAAGAAGGCCAACAGCATCCTGGCCTGCATTGAGAATAGTGTGGCCAACAGAAGTAGGGAAGGGATCGTCCCCCTGTACTTGGCACTGGTGAGGCTGCACCTTGAGTGCTGGGTTCAGGTTTGGGCCCCTCACTCCAAGCAAGACATGGAGGTGCTGGAGCCCATCCAGAGACGGGCAACGGAGCTGGGAAGGGTCTGGAGCAAAAGTGCTGAGAGGAGCGGCTGAGGGAGCTGGGGTGGTTTAACCTGTAGAAGAGGAGACTGAGGGGAGACTTTATCGTTCTCCACAACTACCTGAAAGGAGGTTGTAGTGAGGTTGGTGTTGGTATCTTCTCCCAAGTAACAGGTAATAGGACAAGAGGAAATGGCCTCAAGTTGTGCCAGGGGAGGTTTAGATTGGATATGAGGAAACACTTCACTGAAAGGGTTGTGAGGCCCTGGAACAGGCTGCGCAGGGAAGTGGTGGAGTCCCCATTACTCGAGGGATTTAAAAGACAGGCATTTAGGGATATGGTTTAGTTGTGGACTTGGCAGTGAGAGGTTAATGGTTGGACTCGATGATCTTAAAGGTCTCTTCCAACATAAACAATTCTATGGTCACTGCTAGGAGGTCCAAGCAGCTCTTGTCTCTGAAACATCTCTGTTCTAGGGCTTCAGGCAGCACTGTCCTTCTAAGACTGCTCTGCATGGGACTAAGACTGCACAGGAACTTTTCTGCTGGGGATGAATGATCCGGTACCTGGATTTTTGGGTCTGTTGTTCTCTCCTCGGGGTCTGCAGAGACTAGATAAATCAAAGCAGAGCTGTGCCATTTCCCTTTCCCACAAGGATCTCTTGCTCCAGATCCTGTTGTGCTTCCCCTTGTTGTGCAGTTTGGACCCAAAGGTGTGTGTACTGGACAGCCAAGGTGGCTGTAATGGTGGTCTTCTGGCTGGACTTTCAGTCAGTCTCTGAAGAGCGTGGTTGGTGCAGGTATGATGCAGTCTTTAAGAATGTGAGTGCATGAAAAGCTGCACAGATCTTTGGGAATAAATTCATTGGTCTTTAACTGGGGTGCTGGTGGCAGTTCTGTACCTGAGAAGTATGGATTGGGTAGGGGGGTGCAGCTCTGCAAATGGTGTCAAGATTTCAGAGGTCAAAGTCTCTGCTGGTTAAGTTAGAGATCCTTCTGCTGGAAATAATACTTACCTGGTGCTGGAAATGCTTCAGGACACAGTGCAGATATTCCAGGCTTCTCAGTTAAGGATTTCAAGGCATGTTAGCCTTTGGCTTGGTGCATTTTCAGAAGTTCTAGATGCCTTCCCACAAAATTTTGACGTTATTAAGTGGGAGCTGACTTGCATGTCCTTTTCTTCAAGGATGGTGTGAGACTGGTACTCATAGTACCTCAAACTCCTCTCCTTTGCGTTGCTTGCATCGGGTTCATGTTTTGAATAACTTTTAAAACTAGTGCGTGGTGATATTTACAGTAAGGCCTTGCTGAAATGAGCTCATGGGCCATATTGCTGGCCTTAGCTGGGTTTCACTGCAGTCACCAGCTGTTGTCATCCTTGCACAACAAGTTGCATTTGTTTCTCCTTTAATTACATGCCAGATAACTCATTTTCAAAGTGCTGCCAAATTACTTTGCTTACTAGGTATCTTCCAGTTTTGAAATTCAGCATTTGCTATCCTCTTTTCCCCTGGTGGGATGGGGGAGGGAGGCTGCTCCATCCCGGTGTTTCAAAAACATGTGAGGGTGGAAGATGTGGCTGCAGTTTCAGTGAAAGCTGTTGTTACTGCAGTTAACACAAATGAAAGCCTTTATGTTCTTGGCATTCTGCTATTATTCAGGATGTGAAAAGAGCTACTGAAAATTACTAAACAGCAGAGGAAGAACAACTCCTTGAGAACATGCGTGTATTTTGAGATGTTAAAAGAATCATAAATGTCCAATTGTTTGCAAGTTCCTTAGCTGTCCATTTAATGGAGTAACAGTATGTAGCAACCTGCTGCTCCTGAAAAGGATGATGCCATCTCCCTGTGCCTTTCCTCAGGCTGACTCTGAGGCTTTTTTTTTTTTTTTTTAACCTCTCAGTAGAGATTCATCTCAGGAACCTAACAGAAAGCTGTGCAGTTCTGGAGTTGGCTCGCTGAGAGGTCAAACGAGTGCCAGAGCTGGAGAGACTTGAGAGCGTTTGATGGATGGAGGAGCAGGAAGATGCCTTCTAGGGTAGCTAGATGTTAAATGGGATAAGACATCTGATGTGTATGTGCCAGTCGTGGCTGTTCTGGTAACCTAGGGGCTACTCAGCTCTTTTAACCAGCTTGTCTCTGTCTCCTTCAGCCCCCAAAAGATTCCTAAAGCCTGGCTTTGACTCCTGCTCTGTCCTTCCTGGTACCTAGGACATGGGCAGAGTAGGAAGCTGGGACCAGGCAGGTTCTGGTGCATGGAAGTAGGGAGGTGGTGGTATTCTTGGGGACTGCTCTGATCTGCTTGGCCCATCTCTGGGGATACTGGGTGTAAATCTCTGCTTTTAATCCAGCACCAGGCTCAGGAGTACTCGGGCTTGGTGCTTCCCATTGCTGGGAAACAGTCAGTCTGCCCTGTCTTGTACCTTATGGGCAGGGTGTTTGTTGCCTGTCAGCTTCTAGTTGAAGAGCCATGACCCCAACCTACAGCTGCTGACTCTGAGAAGCTCCTTTAAGCTGGAGTTGCCTAGTCTTCACTTAATTTCAGTTTTTAGCCTGTCTCAGCCTGGCCACTAAACTACTAAGGCTGCTGTAGTCTAGACTAATCACAGTCTGTTACATCGCTGGGGATGGGGTGGAGGAGTCTGAACTGCTCTGTGATGTGGAAGCAGCATTTCAGACTCATGGGGTGCTGTAGAGGACTTGTGGGGACTTTTGGGGATTCACCTGAAGGTAGCCACTAAGAAGAGCATGGAAAGTGGATTAAAAAAAAAATTACTGGGATAAACCCATGGCTGTCTGAGAAGTTTTCCTGCTGTTTACATCCCTCAGGCCATGAGGAACCTGGGGGTAAATGCTTAATTGTTTCACTTCGAAGGTTTTAGAAATTTTTCTCATCACCTGGAACCTTCTTACTGTGCTTCAGCACTTGTGGTTGATTGAATATTAAACATGTCACCATGTATCTGAGCTACTATAAGATTAAAACCAGAAGCAGAGTACATATGGAGCTTTGACTCGCACCCAAACTCTGTGGTTGTGCTGTCATAAATAGAGCTGTGAAAGCTGTTTTTGAGTGGTGCATGGATGCTTCGTTTCACTGATTGCTTTCCTGGAAAAAACAAAACAAAAGAACACTACCAGGAAAACTAAATCTTATTAATTGCTATGATATGTATCTGAACACCACATGGATCAGGTATAAGCTGCTTTCTTATATGTATACATGAATTGGAAAAATTGTTGTACAGTATAACTGACCTTTCACTAAGACAGCCAAAACCCCACTTGTAACATGCACCTACCACAGTAATCCAAGAAAATAAAAAAATCTTGTAAAAGGCTGTAAAAACAATTCTTATTTTTTCAGCATGGGAGTGTGTAAGAGAAGTCAGAGGGTATGTGGGCATTGTCACCTATATTTGGTAGCATTTCAGGGGAAACCAAAGATTCCGAGCAGTAATTAAGCTAGCTCCTAGGCGGTTGAATCAGTGATGAACAGCACCCCTAATGAGCGCTGGTTTGCTGGTTGCTGTAACTCTGTCTGTGCTCAGAAAAACTGTTTCTGGAACTGGCATCTTCTGTTTCCTTTGTCCTGAGAGGTGCCAGGTTGTTCTCTGCTGCTTTTTGCCAGAAGGCTACATAGATTCAGAAAGAAGCAGGACAAGTTCATTTAAGTGGGGAAAATCAGTCCAGTGTGGTTGCATTGATATCGCTGCAGGTCATGAAATGGTCTTTGAGTCTTTTACTCCAATATAGAGAGCATTGCTGTGTATTTCCCATGTACCTGTGGTCTTGGCTAGATGTGGCTACTGGCCACCTAAGATGGGGTATTGTGCCAACTGCACCATTGTATATAGATGCTATCAAGAGGTGCTGCCTTTCCCTGTGGAAGAACTGCCTTGTAGGCTGAAGAATTGGGCTTGTTTTTTTCAGCTTTCTCAAAGTTAAATTGTTTGCATGATATAGGAACAGGCACGGTAATGAAGCAATTTATCTTGAAAATACAGTTTTAAGTGCCTAAAGGTGATCTGTAGTTGCAGGAGGCGGGTTTCAGCAATGAATTCTTAGAGGCTCAATGGTTTATTTAAATTAAGATTAGGTAGTGGGGAAGGATTTGGATGGGAGGTTGCTGCCTTTCAGAGGACACAAAGGCGCTAGGTAGCGTAAGCACTCTGACTTCTCCCATGGTTGGGAGGTAAGTCTCTGCATGGGACAAAAAACTCCATTTCTTGTTTTAGACTGTGATATTAAAACTAATAGAGGGGAATAGTGTGTCATCTCTCTGCTCAACAAGATTGGAGCTTGTGTAATAAATGCTAGAGCTCACCGTGAAGAAATCTGCCAGCTGAAATTAGTCCGAGGCCACGTGTTGCAGGGCAAAGGAGTGTTTTCATCAGGATGTGCTTTCCTTGGCTACAAATCTCTACAAGTACCTGTGTTGCATCTCTACTTAACTTTAAAAGATAAACGTAACTCCTAAGTCTAGATGAGTGTGAAAAGGTAGAACCAATTGCTTTCTCCTCCAACTTCAGGAACCAAGGACTCCCCCTGACAGTGGCTTCTTGCTTACTGTTTGTTCCTTTGCTGGGTGTTGGCTTCAGTTTCTCCCCGTTGCTAATCCAGGGGAAGCCATAAATTGTCTTCTAATCTCTTGGTGCCAAACTCAGATGAGTTGCCTCAATCTTATCACAGGGACTTGTTTTGATTCTTGATACATCTTTAGGCTTCTCTCTGCAGTGTCACTGATTTTTATTAAGCCATTATAGGATGGGAAATACAGTAGTGTGGAGCTGCTGCTTTGGTTTCAGTGTGTCCTTAAACCTTCATTTATGTTGATAGCCAGCTTCAGTTTGAAATATCTGCCAAGCACTTGCTCTCACTTACTTGTTGAATAGAAAGCAAGCTTTATATGGTTACCAGGGTGTTTATATATGAAGAGCAACAGCAAAGTTAGCTGGTATCATGTGCTTTGGGAGGAAGGTTGCACCCATCGGGACATCTTAGCTGAGACACAAACACCTCTGCTTTGCCCCAGTGTCTCTTGCATACTGATCCAGTAAAAGAGGTAGTCAATGACTTTGAGAACAGCTTTAGGAAATGTGGTTTTAGTGTTTGGACAATCCAGCATCTAATAAGACCCAAGTTGTGAAGCTTTTCTTGTGGATAGGGATAAGCAACTCCTCTCCTTTGTGCATTCCTTTGTGTTAGGCTGCATAACTGAGCTTGTGCTTTATTATTTTCCTTGGTGAGGGAATACATGTGGATTGTTCTTCTGAGGTTTTTTCACAATAGCTGAAGAAATTTAAGGTCTTTGAATTCTTTGTCAAGTGGAATTGAAACACATATATGGGTTAGAAGCTTGCAAAACAGGATACTAGCACCACTAAGGCCAACATGTAAGTTTAATTCCTTGAGGAATGGAGCAAAATTTTTCTTTTTGTTAACTGCAAGACTTTACTCTTGTTCATCCTAGGTGGTATTTATAGCTTTAATGGTATGTGCCTTGTCTTTCCTTCCTAATAGATTGCTGGACCACAAGTGGGTGGAAGATTTGTTTGTTTTGGCATGATACTCGCTTTACGTAGGCATGTTTCAAGTTTACAGCAAACAGAGGAGCCAGGCCATGAACTGTGCAAAGCCCTTAACACAAGGGAAAGGGGAGAACTAGGAAAAGTCATGTAAAATTACCTCTCTGAAATGGAAACATCTCAGCTTTAGCTTGTTTCCACCACTCACTTCCATGCCGTTTCCTTAAGCTGACATTGCTCCAGCAAATGCAACATGAGGTTGAACACTTGTGTCACTGCTGCTTTGTTCCTGCTCCTCACAGCTGAGCTGGAATGCGCTGTAGGTGAGCATCCAGTATCCTCGTTTTGGGTGTTGAATAGCTTCAGTGGTGATCCTTTTCTGGCACTGGGGAGTTCAAATCTGAATGGAAGTAACTGAAATGGCAAGGTGACCTGGCAAAAAGGTAGTGGGGGTGTTCAATCAATACCAAAGGACTTTTTCTTCATCTAAGACAAGCATCAAGTGGCAGGATGGTGCTGAGATGCAGATAGAGGGTTATCGGTAGCAGCAGCAGAGGTTGGCACAAATTAAATCCACCGCCATGACCTTAGCACAGCGGCAGCGCCAGATATATCTGGCTTTGATAATGAAAATAAATGCGCTGCAGAAGCTGGATATCGCTTTGACGTTACTGTTTGTGGCTGAATAAAGGAGCTGCTTAGTGTGTGCAGGGTCACCAAGTGGTCCTGCTGCGTGGGACTGGGTCTGGGCTCTTGTTGGGGGGAACACTTGTCTCTGCTCACCTTCAGACTGTTTTTGTGGAGGCAGAGGACTATGTTCTCCATGGTATGCGTGATTTTATGGATTGCTGGATATCCTTGCTGGTGTTAACACCCCCTCACATCTTGGGCATGTTCTCCATCACCCGGCGCAAAGGCAGGGTGATGTCTGGCCACCCATATTTGTGCAGCGGTGTTTAGGATAAAGAGTGTGAATGAGGAAGGGATGGTGATGGCTCATAACCAGGCTGATCCTTTGCAAATTTAAATTTGTCCAATTGCTGTGTACTTAAGGGGGGAAATTTAATGAGCTTGATGTTGTGTGAAGGCAAATGCTGTCAGCTGGATGGGTACAGTCAAAAGAAACGTCCAGATCTTCTCTCAAGACTGTCGCTGTGTGAAGAAACCAGAGAGTGTTTGTTGCCATTTCTTACGCAGCTCCTGCCATTCAGACGTGTCCCAGTGTGCTGGATGGTTTTAGCGGGGATGCCAGTGTGGAGAGCCTGCCTCTCCCGATGCTGTTCAGCCTAATGTAGCACATGGACCTCACCGGGAGCAGTGCAGGTGACTTTTACAAAGAAGCTGTATCTTGTGAAGCAGGGGTAGGAAAATAACAGGTGTGGGATGGTGCTTGCTAAGAAATCTGGGAGAAACTAAAACACCTGTCCAGCATGTGAAGGCTTTTAAGCCACTGTCAACTTGCTACCTTCAGATTTGAGGAAGAAAAAAAACCACAAAATGAGTCAACAACGGAATTATTACAAGCTTTTTAAAGCCATGTAGCTTGCTCTTTGGAGTATTGATGGCTTCTGCTCAGCTTTGCACTGTGGGTTGGTGATACAGGCTACTTCCTTGCCATATCAAGGAAATAACTAGGCACATACATTTACTTTCTGTGAACAAACACAACTGCCTGGCTGTGTATTTTGGGATTATTATGCCTAATTGCCCCACTGAGGAAGTGCAGGTTTTTATGGAGTTTACAATGTGTGTGTGGGTGTAGCCTATCTTACTGCTTGCGGGCACAGGATGAAGCCAGTGACTGAACCTGTACCTTGCACCAGGGAGGAGGCAGCTCATAGCTGCCAGCAAATGGAGCGACCTTTTGTTTTGTTTAGAAATAAATAAAAATAAAAGAAATAAAAATTAAAAAGGGTGTGAGACAGGATTATTCCCTAAAACTATCACAAAGCTGCTGAGTATCTTCTGGCCCTCCTGCAAGGTTCTGTACTACTTGAGCGGGTGTTTTGCTTGGTCTGCACGTAGTTCTTGGCATCTTTCAATCGCATAAGCTCTGTGGATCAATCTTTTGTGACAGCTGAACTGCTTCATAAGGCTATGCAGTTGGGAATGTTGAAAAGGCAGAATGTAAAAACTGAGAGAGAAAGGAAAAGGTGGTTCTTTGCTGTCAGGATGCTACCCTGTAGGATAGGTGGGTTTTTGACAGCTTGTTTTGGGTCTGTAGTGAAGCTGCAGTGCTGACTTCATGGAGTTTTTATAGTCCCATAATGAGAAGGGAAGACAAATCGCTGCAGCAGGTTGCAGGCTTTGAGTGTAACAGTGCCTTCAATATTAAGCTCCGTCAGTTTTTAATGGAAGTGAGCTATACTGGTAAAAAACTTACCATACAAAAAAATAGAGGGGTGGGGGAGAATGAGGCAATGGAAGGAATCGGGGTGCTGGCAACTGCTGCCCTTTCTTGCTAGAAGCTTTGAGACTTGTTTGCTTAGGCTGAAGCAATGTATTTATTAAGGTCAAACAAGCAGGCTTTATTAACTAGGAGTCCTGGTTCTTACCTTTTCAGCTGCCTTGTGCTCTGTAACTTCTGCACGTGGTTGCAAGGTTTGTCACCCTCATTGGACAGCAATTTGCCTCCAAATAAACAGCACATTAAATGCCGGAGGAGATTTCTCTCTCTCTCTAGGTCTCAGGTACATAGTTTCCTCTTTGAGACATAGTTTAGTTGCAAGCAAAATACGTAGGTAATGTCAGTTGAATTCCTGCCAAATGTCTAATTATATGAAGTGACATCATGGTCTCTGATCCTCTGTCCCATGACTGCCACAGAAGGAAGTATCTTTCACATAAGGAGAAGGCATTGAAATGAAAAGATGTATACATTAAATCATTAAGTATCAAGTTTTCTTGTGTTTCCTCTTAATACGTTACCTGTCTCTTCTTTTGGCATCACCATTACTGTTTATTTTTTTAAGAGATGCTGATACTCCAGCTCACCATCTCTTACATCACCGTATTTCCATTTTATTAACCAGCTCTTATGGGGAGTTTCTGGTGATGAGCAACATGGAGACGGGGGCCAAGTCAAGTCTGTTGGGCAACATCGAGAGTCTGTGGGATACAGTCATGCGGACTTGGCAGGCTTGTCTGCTTCCCCATCTTCCGTGGGGCGTATGGGCTTTGTCTGCCAGTCCAGGTCTTAAAGTTTAGCTACACAGGCTGCATGGAGTATACTTGTGACTTTTACCCACCTAAACTGTTCTACATAGAGGTTTCTCTTTTCATCCTTCCTTCATATGAGGCTGTGCAGTGGTGAAGAACAACTTCTTCAGATGCTGTCATGCTGAACATGAAAGCACATAGTCTCTTACAGCTGAATTTGCTTTGGCTGATTGCTGGTATTCGTCCCTGGAGGACACACCTAAGCAGGGATGAATCTTGCCTGATTTATGATGTCTGTTGGTGCTCGATGCCCAAACCCTTGCACTGAATTAGGTACTTGCATAAAGCTCCCTTTCTGAAGGCACCTATTTCTGATGCATCTTCATAACTTCATTCCTTTTGTGTGGCGGTGGGATTTTCTCTTAAGGCTTTGCTGCTTTGTGTAGTGGGCACTTGGACACTGAGAAAGCCCTTACACCCGTATTCAGGGCTCAGTGCTGTGAGAGGCCAGACTAGCTTTCCTCTGTCTCCTGAGCCATCAGGTGCAAATGCTCAGCAGCATCAACGTGATGTTTTACACCGACAAGATGCAGAATGAGTTCTCTTCCCTGTCTAGCAGTCTTTTGATCTTTGCAGCTATGTACTGGGCATTGTTTTACCCATGTGTTGATTAATACCAAGCAGAAGGTACACTGCTGCTTCAGACTGCTAGCAAGCATCATCCCAGGTCTCTAATTTAACTGGTTCTAGATGCTGAGATCCTGAATCTTGACCAGTGGTTTCAGCTCTTTTGGAGCTAATGAGAGCCTTGGCAGAGGTTTGGTGTCCTTCTGATCTGAGGCAACAAAGAAACTGTTCTGCTTTTTGAGGCACCTTGGGGGACAGAGGAGAGGCAACCTATTCCCATCAGACAGCCACAAGCCAAGTCTGGGGACTCAGAGCTCTTCTCAAGTTGGGGTACAGAGAGCCTACATATGAATCCCACTCCATTGCTGTTTTGTAATGACACTGGTTTTATTGATACTGGGTGGCACTCGACACGTGTTCTCCTATAGGGGAAATGCGAACCTGATGAGTGCTGGTGTTTGTCTTGACACATGGCCAAATGCTTCTCAGCACCTCTTTGAATTAGCCAGGGCTGCCTGTCAGGTCAAGCTGGGTTTCACTCACTCAAGTTCTACCTACCCTTTGCTATCAAGGGCTCTTCAGTTTTCTTTGACCCTGTCTGTTCCAGTTCACAAGGAATTTTCTCCGAGTAAGAGGCTTTCTGCACACTGTGAAAGCTGTGTTGGCTCTGAGCTTGATAGTTGCATTCTTTCTGAAAGCAGAAAAAAAGCACTTCGTGGTTTGGATAGTGCAAAGGGGGGAATTTTTTTTTGTGTTTAACTGCCAAATTTACCAGTCTTTTCAAGCTCTCTGGGACTGTCTGCAATTCATCCTCTGGGCTTCTCTTCCTTGCCAGGCAGTGTGCAGATAAAATAGTCATAGACTATTGAGATGCATCTGTGTTAAATTGTTCTATAAATCTGCAAAAGTGATGTTGCTGCCAGTGATCCAAGCCTGCTCCAGAGCCCAAGCCGCAGCAGTGGTCTTGTTGAGGACTTTGCTTGTCATTGATACCAGTAACTGCAAACCACATCTATCAACCCCTGTGGATGCACCTGAGTCTGCCTGATGTGTGTTATTCCTTGAAGATGCATGTGGCTGTCTTGAAGTTGTCCCTTCTCTGGTAGGCTGCGCCCCTTTCTTCAAATCCATTGCCTGAAAGGGAGTGGTGTAGGTGTATCTGAGGCTTTTTTTGCCGTTAAGCAACACGGTATTTTAAGATGAAAATAATACAGGTATGCATGATGTCTGGATATCAGAGAAGTGAACATTTGCAGTGCTCTCATCCTGCCCTGGGTCTGTTGCAGACCCTTTGCTACTGCCAGTTTTTTTCTCATTTCCTCTGTAGCATCCTCATAAATATCTATTTCTGCTGGAACCAGATCTTACATGGCCTTACACAACCTGTTCTTGCGAGCAGAGATGATATCCTAAATATCATGCTTTGTCAGTCATTGAGAAGCCTTTCAAACACTGGATTTTAAAGCTGGGGATGGTTACTGTAATACAGAATCATAGAATTGTCAATGTTGGAAAAG
>JMFS01031931.1:0-21912 GCA_000699545.1 Podiceps cristatus | reverse complement strand
CCCCCCCTTACCACCCACCTTTTGAAAAGATAAGGAGAAAAAGAGTGGAAACTTCTTGTTCACCTGCATCCATTTAGTTTCGACTTGTCTTACCTTTCCTGAGGGCCATTCTTTCTTTGCTTATCATATTGCAGGTTGCTTACTGAAAAACCTCTCACCCCTCTTGCTGTGAGACTTGGTAAAAATCCGGTAAAGTGTTGTTAATGTGTTTATTCACACTTTTAAAAGATCATGTTTCCTAGCTAACTTGCACAGATTGTGACACATAGTTTTTTAGCCAATGATACAGCCGTGAAATATGGCTTATGTCCCTGGATGACAACAAAACTACTACTATATGTATTTTCTACAGATTGAAAAAACAGTGAAATTATCCATGATGGCTCAACAGTCTTTCCAATACACGTTTTTACTGAATAAACACAGACAGATATTGTATATTTTGATCGGACCACCCAGCCCAGAATGACACAAAGTGTGGGGTTTTGCCATTATTTATCTTAAAGAAAAATGTGCTCAAACTGTTATGTACTATGCATTTTCTTCAGAAATCACATTGAATGTTGTTGAGTTCAGAGAGCATGTGGTTCAGACAGCAACACAAGATTAATTTAGAGGCAGCATTTTGTCTATACTGTGAGGGGAAGTCGTAAGTAAGATAAGGAAAAGGCAGATACAATACCCAAAGGAACGGATTATCGAGGCAGGTTTAGGAGTTTTGACACAAGATGTGGAAAGAACAGCATTGCTTACAAGACTTTGCCTGCCTGGGCTATAGGTCAGGCAGTCACTCAGACTGAGTCTCTGCATTATGGGATCAGCCTGGATACAGAGATACGCAGTCTGGACTGAGTGCAAGAACTGACTGAGGGCTCTGCGTAGCCTCCTGCAAGAAAACCTGTGTTCGTGGAAGGTGTGCGTATGGTCATGCTTGTAAACAGCTACAGTGATGCATCCAGAAGGCAGTAACTGACAGCTCTTGGCAATAACCTCCCAATTCAGTTCCATGAAGCTGGCCAGTGTTGGTGCTGCCTGTGACGCCCAGCCTCCCCGGCTGAATTGTAGCCGGCTATCCCAATTCAGTGCAGTATTCCAGCAGGCCAAGTTGCGCTGAATGTTTGACCTCTACTTGCCATGAAATTGCTTGTCTTGAAAACTTAATTACATAGATCTCTAATTTCTGGTGGCTACTTGCTGCAGCTTCTCTCCAGTTTTTGCATAATTGCTTGGCAGTCAAGTTTTGCATATCTTAATTCCTCTGGCCTTCCCATCAGAGCTGCTTTTACTTGGCATGGATCCAGATTCACTAGCTCCAGACTTCACTTTTTGTAGCCTACTTCCGAAGTCTCTCTCCCTTAAAGCACAGTCTTCATTAAACCTAGTCAGTTCTCTCTTTCTAAAAATGTTGATGAACAAAGGCAAATGACAAGCCTAGTTCAAACAGAGCAGAGCCAGAATTCTGAGCAGATTTCAGCTATTTACAGGTAGCAACTGCATGTTGGTTCCATCTGGAAAAGTGTGCACTCCTGTACTGAAACTCATAGGGCATGCCTAAAGCCATTTGACATAACTAGCTTTCTCTCTGAACCAGAAAAAGTGTTTCTTCACATAAACAGAAGGAAGCCCTATCAAATATGCCCTGATGCCACCATTCTGTAGGCTATTGCAATCCTGAATCCTAGATAGAAGCAGTGACCTGTGTTGAATTTGTTGCAGAGAATATTATCTTAGAAAATGCTGGGTTATTACTTCATTCTTTTAAGCTACTGTTAAAATATATCATCCTTTATGTTTATCTTCTCACTTGAGATAACATGGGGGAGGAACAAAGGAACATGAGCCCTTCATTGCAAGCTTCCCCTTTCCCCCCACCCCTCTTGTTTTTCTTGTGAAACAAAACAATTGAACTTAAGTTCTTTGCCTGAACTTGCTTTCTAGAATCAGTGGTCTGGGTATAAGCAAGCTGGAAGAGAAATGTAGGTGCATAGTGGTAGTGCTCAGGGCGCATAAGAAGTGACACATGAAGCACACCCTGGGGCGGGATGGTGGAGGCTCCCAGTGTTGGAGGAAGTTGGTAAAGTTACTGGGACTCTGTAGTACATTAATGCCTAATAAATACCTATGCCCAGCACAGCAGGCACGGTAGAGAAAAAGGAAAAGGTACTGTCATGGTTTAACCCCAGCTGGCAACTAAGCACAACACAGCTGCTTGCTTACTCCCTCCCACCCCGGTGGGATGGGGGGAGAACTGGAAGGGTAAAAGTGGGAAATGAACTCATGGGTTTAGATATAGACAGTTTAATAATAAAAAGAGGTAATAATAAGAATTAAACAAAATTGAAAGGAAAAAATGGGAAATAAAAAATAAAAATAAATAAAAAAAGAGAGAGGGAGAGGAAAATAAACCCCAAGGAGGAGTGATGAAAACGAAAACAATTGCTTCCCACCACCTGCCCCATGCCTGGCCAGTCTGGAAGCAGTTTTATTGCTGAGCGTGCTGTCACATGGCATGGAATCTCCCTTTGGTCAGTCTGGGTCAGCTGTCCCAGCTGTGTCCCCTCCCGACCTCTTGTACACCCCCAGCCTACTCGCTGGTGGGGTGGTGAGGAGTAGAAAAGGCCTTGACTCTGGCCAAGCACTGCTCAGCAATGACAAAAACATCCCTGTGTTATCAACACTGTTTTCAGCACAAATCTGAAACATGGCCCCATACCAGTTACTGTGATGCTGGTATCCTAGCCAAAACCAGTACAGGTACTAAAACAGGGCTTGCATACTAAGTTTCTTTTGCTGTTCTGTTGCAAATCTTCACAGGACACCCACTTAAAAAAAACCCCAAAAAAACTAACAAAAAACCTAACAAAAAAAACAAACAAAAACCAACTGGTTCTCTAAATTCCTCTTTTCTGTTCTGTGGTAGCCACCTTGCTCACTGTAGTTGTATCAATGTTCTTAACTTCTTTTTCACCTCTGAAGAAATTAGCTTTGAGGAAAGCAGAATCCAGATTCTCAGTTAAAGCATCAGATCTGCTGCAGGATCCAGTTCAGCTTGTTGTTGGGGAGGGTTGTATAGTTGACTGGTTTTGTTTCAAAACTGAGTGGTTTGAGCCAAGATAGCCTAGTGTACCAAACCGTTCCACATGACCTCCTTCCAGTGTTTATGCAGAAGTTTCTCCAAGAGTTTGAGACAGTCTGTTACCACATACACAGGCTCTGCTACTCCCAGTAACAGCTACCTACATAGAAAATGTACAAGCTGTCCACAACCCAGTGTCCTTAGACCTATGCTCCTATTGTGCAGGTCCTGTTGAGACAGGGAAGACAGGACATGGAACACAGTATTCAAACACGTGCAGGCTTACAGTTCTTTCAAAGCCAGGACTGCTTCGATTAAATAAGCTGAGCTGCCTTAGCTCAGTGCAGTCATTTGAAGCCAAGATAGTTGGGATGAAGTAGCTGTGCTGACAGAAAATGAAGACTCTGTTGCTCTAGGTTGCACTAATGATGAGTATTAGGTAAGGCACTTTTGGTACAGCCTGAGTTGACAGCATGATCACAGTGTGATGGGTTCCAGCTCAAAGATCCCAGTGGTAAGGTTGAAGATCATGGATCAGTCAAAGTAGAACAAGCATCCATGCAAACAAAACAAGACACATGTCTAAGCCACTTAATAAGAAGGATAATACATCTGAGGTGAAAAGTCTGTGGTTAGATTTTAGAGATTTAATCAGATGTGGCATTATTGGTATGGCCAGATGATAGCAAATTAGAGAGTCTGCTGGTCAAAGTTATCGTAGCACTTCTTTGCAAAACAGTTGACCTAGCAGAGTAGATTTAAGGCTACAGAATTTACTCTGGTGATAGCTGCAACACCAGATTTACTCTCATGTAACATCCTGACCTCTGTTTAAGCCCTGTGATCATGTGAGTATAAATACACCAAGGCCGCCTTGGACAGTTGCAATTACTAGTTGTCAGCTTTCATTTCTGTTGTAAACTTAATTGATGAATAACGCAGGATGTTACAGGATACTGTGGCATAGATTCAGTTTTGTTTGTAATAACCAGCAGCAAATTCCTCTCAGTGGATGCTCTAGCCTTTGCTTTTGTTCTTTAGCCTAGTCGTAACAATTGTAAAAGACTGTCACTTGAAATCCAAGTATTTGTACTCTAAGTTTTCATCCTGTGGAAGACTGATGTAAATAGACCAAGAGGAGTAGGAATAAATATTTAATATCTTTTCTTACAGAGCTTGACTTTTCAGTAGGGAGATGTATAGAGATTTTACCTGTTTTCTTCGCTGAATATATGTGGGAACAGTAGTTAACTGTTTTATTTCTGCAGTTTAAAACTGAAGACTTTAGAGAATTTTCTGAAGCCAAGGTTCATTGGTCCTTATCACTCTCAGTCCAGGGACTCTTGAAGGCCTAGCTAGAGCAATTAGTGTTGGTAACGTCGTTCAAAGCTGTTGAATGTTGTCAATTTGTGACAACAGTTTAGGGCTGTGTCTGCATTCTGAGGCTGTTCGTATCTGGTCTGCACAGGTTTTGTCAAAAAGGCAGCACTGAAAGTTTGAATGTGGTCTCTCAAGGATTTTGTAGAAAGCAAAGTTGATGCCAAAGCAGAAGCACATTAAGATACTTGCAGCAGATAAACAGAGTTTAATCTCATGGGACAGGAAGCCTATTATTAAAATAGGAATCTCTTTAGGAGAATTTCCAGTTCTAAATTAAGCCCAGGATATAAATTCCCCCTGTATTTTATCAAATGGTAATTGTTGTAGGCTTGATCTTTCTGAGCAGTAAGTGAAAAGTCTTTATTGAGTCTTTACCGAGTCTGAATCTTGCTGAATACAAAAAAATCTTAATCTAAAACAAATAATAGATTTTAATCTAATGAAGAACCTTTTCTCTAGATTTTACGATTAAATTGAGGATTTCATGCAGCCTTTGTTTTTTGAAAAAGCATACACTATACATTAATTCACAGCATGCAGACAGACAACAGCTGTTTGCAAACAGCTACAACTCCATGTAGCTGTGAAGCAACAGCCTCTAATATCTCAGGCTAGTTTTAAAGGAGGTTTTAAAGACTGTTGCCATTCAAAGAGTAAAGTATCCTGTTAGATATTTTTGTTCCTCGTGCAGATCATTAAAACCTGCTGTTTGGAAAAATCTCCTAAATATCATCTAACTTCTCTCTGACAAAACCAGGAGAATTTTTTTTTAGTTGACACCTTTTAAGGGATGAAATAGGATGCATCAGGATCTGACTTTAAGTATAGCATGCTGTAGAACTGCTGTGCTTTATAAAATGGACTATGAGTTCTAATGTATCTCTGACATATGGGGAAAAATATCTAACTGAAAAGCTGCTATTGAGTTTGCTTAATAACAGCAATAATAGTCAATCCAGACAATGTGGTTTTATCTTATTACAGTCTTTTTTTTTTTTTCCTGACGGAAGGTTGTGCTTGCAAGTACTGCACAACCCCTACCATTCTATGATTGACATTGAAAGACTGTATCAACAAAACCGCTTAAATCCAGATGAAAAGAATGCAAGTTAGGTGTTTATTCACAGTTGGGGACAGAAGTATTTGGAATGTATACCCTGTGAAGTCACTGTATTACCTCTACTTCCATCCCTCTTTTCAGGTCTGCCAACTAGAAGGGTCATTTGAGCGTGTGCATCTGCTTCAAGCAAAATCAGATGGGTTAATGTGGGCCACCCGTTTGAGCAGTTTAAAGCAGCCTCGCATGGCTTGTCAGGGGAGGCTAGGGAGTACTCACACCCTCTCCCTCGTGCACGCACGCTCACATGCAATTATGGGGGTAATAACCTCCAATATTTGATCACTAGCAGCACCTGGGAAGAACCAGTGTTTGCAGAATGAATGTCTGTCAGGCAGCCTTGGCATTATACGCTACTGCATTGTCAGTTACCTCTCAGCATGGTAGCACTCGATCTTACATGCATCAAGGGCCTTATGCTCCCTGATTAACAAAAAAGCAGCCTGTTTATCATGTACATAACATATGTATAAGTGACAGAACTGGCAGCAAATCTTATGACTGCTGGGTACTAAATGTCATCTCTGAAAGAGCAAAATTTTAATTTGAAGAAATAATTTAAAAATGAATGTTTATGTCCAGTCTCACAAGCCACCTGATATAAGCATTTAAAGTTTGTGTGTACATCTTCAGTAGATCCTACCTTTCCATTATTTTTTTTCACTTATCTTTTTGTAGTAAATGTCCAGTTATTCTCAGCTACTTACAGAATATAAGAAGCAGATAGCATTTCTAGAGGCTGTTGTGCCAACAGCATGGTATCCAAACAAATCAAACCTGACTGCTGAAATGAGATACTATTAATGTCTATCAACACTGTGAATAGATCCCCTGAACATCATTACAGTCAATAGCTATATAGTATTTGCTCATATAAATTTTGGAATTTTTTTTTCTGATAGAACAAGAAAGCACTTGGATATTCTTATAATTATTTTCCAAAGAAGGTTATTTTCTGATCCTTCATTCTATCCCTATTGAACAAGTTTGTGTTCATGTTCAATAAGTTGTACTCCTAGGAATGAGGACTATCTCGGTAAATCTTATCTATAACAAAATCCTCTGCCTTCAAAACTTCGATGCTAGGTACCCACATGTGCTGTGAACCTAGTTTCAAACAGCTTGGATATCTTTTCTGAATTAATTAGAGTATGGTTGAGTCAATTTTGTCACAGAAACCTTTACAAGATTCTAAGATGGGAAACTCCTTTCCGCCCCCTGCCTTTTTTTTTTTTTTTTTTTTCCCCCCTCCCCTTTCCTTTTCAAAAGCAGCAGCAAATCAGGAACTCCCAAGAGATCAGTGATTATACTTTCAGAAATATTCTTCTTCTGTGTATGTCATTCTAACCACATCTATTCATACAGAACAATGACAGTCTAGCCTAGTTGGTATAGTTTGTTATATTTTACTTTTTTTGTATTGACCAGTCAAGCATATTCAACAGTATGTGATTTTTGTTGTTCCTAAATTGTTCAAGTTGCATTTTTACTGCCTTTTATTGCACTCAGATACTTTTTTTTTTTTTTTTTTTAATTGAGAGAATACGGTTGGGTTTCTATCTTTAGTTGGCTATTCTATACACCTATTGGTCTTGATCACCTACATGTTTGTTCCACAGATTAAATTTTAGAAGAAAGTAAACTTCTGTGGTAGGATTCTCTTTAGCTGAGAAGAGTTTGACATGTTCCCTAGGGAGCATTCAGTTCTACCTTCTTTTTTTCAAAAGAGAAAGATGCCACCTATAAACTGCCTTCTAACAATAGCTGCTAAATGTTGCCAGTCCTAAAAAGTGAAGTAGAACTATGTTGTACTTTGACTGATTCAAAGCAGAAGAATAGTGCCACTGAGAATGTCAGGTCTGTATTCCTCTCAGGTGTCCACAGACAAGGGAGTACTTCCCAGTCAACTTACAACCTGGTTGTAGTAAAGGTGATAACTGGCTTTTCTTCTCTAGTTGTCATAATCATTTACCACATGCATTTTCCTGCGTGTGAGGGCAGGACTGCCTGCTCAGGCACCGTTGGTGAGTGCCCTACCAGCAAGAGTGTAGGAAAAGATGAGCCCCAGGCTTTTCCCACTGTGGAAGCTCCAGGGAGCATTGACCACCACAGTGTGACAAATTCAAATGAGATTTTTTTGTTCCTCAAACCTAGTGATTCCTTGTTCAGTCATGAAATGTCCACTCACTGTCCTGGTACTAGGAATAGAGTATCCCATATGTGCAAAATTTTCTTCTTTGATGCTATTCATTTTTAAGATCAGAATAGAAAATAATTTTCAGGGCAGCAGTCATACAATTGATATGTTCAACAGCCCTATCATTTTCTTTCCACTTGATCTGACATTCATAACTCACCATATCTTGAAATCAGTGGTGATCTAATTTTCTATCCTAGTTTATTCTTCCCTCAATAATATTATAGTACTAACACAACTAGTTCTAAAACATAAAACAGTAACAAATAATAAAGAAAAATAACAATAAAAGCAAAGAGCCTCTTTTTAAAATGCTATTACCCTAAAGATACTATTTGCTTTATGTTGCCTGTTTTCAGTTGTTCAAAACAGGAAACCTTGAGTAGTAGGACTGTGGGTGCAAAGAATGCAAATTAAATACCAGGTTTATGTAGGTAAATAAGGCTTTATGAAGAATCTTTATGTTGTGATAGATTATCTTAAGTGCTCATTATTCCTGTGTGCAACAATCTGTCAGACTATGATCCTGTGTTTCTTTTTAGTGATATTTGAGTTTTATTATTAACATCAAAAAATTGAGATGTATTTTCTAGTCAGTCTGGTAATATTGTTTCTAGTTTTCAATATGTTGTTATTTTGAGTCATTTTTTAAAAAAAGAAAAGGCAAAAAACCCTAGCAGGTCTGCTCTTAAGTAAAAGGAGGAAGAAAAGTCTAGTGAATATACATTTGGCAATATCCCTGGGGAGTCAGCTGTGTAGGTGTGATACAAATGGGAAAAACAGCTCTCCAGAGAGCAACGTGTAGAAAGGAACAAAGAGAAACCTTTTTGCCGGGCTGAGGGTTTTGCTGCTTGGCTGCGCGGTGGCATTGTTTGGAGGAAGTGCACCTGCTCTAACACTTTCTTTGGCTGGAAGCAAACAGGTTTGTTGAATGCTCTAATTGCTCGTAGGCATGAAAGGATCGCCTAGAAGATTGCTTCCTAGGCTGTCCTTTGATGTTTCATATGATTTAGAAGCGAAGATTTCCTTTATCCATCTCGCTAATAGGTGAGAATAAAATATCTCCTCTCAGCTTTCATTCCAGAAGGTATCATGACACATTCTGTCCGATTAGCTGTATCATGGGCCAAAAGACTCCTTTTATCTTTTGAAAAGATTTGTAAAACACAAGCATAGTCGTCACAGTCCACATTCATAAAGCACTATTAGCGACGTGTTCAGTTCATTGCAGGGGTCTCTGGGCAGGAGAAATATTCTGCTGGCAATACTAGGTTTGTCAAATGCTATAAAACTGTGGCTAGGAATTTTGGATGCAATCCCTTTAATACATATTGTGAACCTTAGACTGCAATTAGAACAGATTCTTTGTTTAATTCCAGTTATGTTAATATAGAAACTCAATAATTCTAGTACAAAATCCAAGTTTTGCCTTATTTTTCTGCAAAATTTGAATAGCAGAGAACTGCAGAGGCTTGATTGTTTTTGAAGATCCTCCTTTTACAAATAAATATAAGGCACTATGAAGTAATAAATTTAAACTATAGCTATAAATGATACGATGTGATATATTCTAATTGCTGAAATTTGCTAATTAATAAAATAGCAATTTATAATAAGTTAAATAATTTTCTACTTAATTCTCTTAATAAGAAATACCTATCTGAAAGAAATTACGGTCCATTACTTTAACCCATGTGAACTGTCACTAACACTTTTCTCTTGAGAAGGTGGACTATTGCCAACATACTTGGAAGTACCAGAATACTTAAAAAATATGTAGTTTTTCTTAGTAGAACAATCTTCCTCAATTTAATTTGGATTAGCTTTCCTCTATGATACGGAATTCAGATTCAGACCCACCACTTCCAAAGTTCAGGGGTGCATGGGAATCTTTTGAATCAGAACCTCTTTTACTTTCTGATGAATAGTTGAGAATTACTGCATAAGAAACTTACAACTGTTAAATATGACTCAGAAAAATACAGTCTGAAGTTTTAAAAGATAAATACTGATTTAGGCTTTGTTGGAAATGAAGAAGAACGTGGTTCTTGAATCAATTGTAAAATTTGGGAGTAAACCTTCAACGTACCTTTTGAAACTTAGAGATCTATATGCAATTTTTATATTATGATTTACTGAATTATGAATACCTTTTCCTTTTTTTTAGAATTGCATCCTCTTTTTGCAGACTATCTGTTTTGGGATTCAATGTTTTTGGAATGCTGAGGCATGTCAGTCTTGATCTTTATAGTTACCTTTTGAGTAAACTGGTTACAGGGCCAGCGACCTAGGCCTTTAAACTAATATTGAATT
The DNA here is from genome assembly GCA_000699545.1 of Podiceps cristatus. Classification (NCBI taxonomy): domain Eukaryota; kingdom Metazoa; phylum Chordata; class Aves; order Podicipediformes; family Podicipedidae; genus Podiceps; species Podiceps cristatus. The sequence continues at coordinate 11,829 of JMFS01031931.1, read as the reverse complement.
TTGTTATGGCCACTGTAAACTACACCAGCTTCCCAACTTTCTCTTCTCAGGGAAAAGAATGTGTATTTTGTCTTGTGGTGTAAGCAAGGAGTATATTTACATGTCTGTAGTTGTGGCCTCCAATTTTCATTTTGTTGTGACACAAAGTGTTTTAAAGAGCATGTCTGGAACTTTATTTACTTGGCCAAGAGGTCAGTCTGTTTTATTTTTTTATCTGTGGAACCAAGTTTTTATCAGGTTTCTGTATGAATCATGCAGCTTGTTAGGGAACATTTTGCACCAATGTTTTGTTTTAGATGTTTTTATTACAAAGTTTTGATGGGTTAAATTTTCCAAACCTGTTTTACGGCCAGGAAAAGTGTGGGGTTTTAGGGGTTTTTTTGTTTTGTTTTTTTTTTCCAAATTTATATATTTGTATGTGTAACTTTGTGTGAGCATGTGTCTACCTATATAAAATCCACTAATTCTGATGTTGTAGTTAACTAAGTAAATGTGAATATTCTGGTGTATTTAAGGTGTTTGGAAGCGAGGTTGCTAATACACATACCCTTAGGATGTGAATACTTTAAAAGGATAAAATCTAGGTGATTATATTACTCGTGTCTCAATGGGTGAGGAGAAGGTTGAGCATTTGATTCACACACACACACACCCCCCCGTTCACCAAACAGGAGAAACGAGGCAGTTGTGAGACTCGGGCTGATACCGTCAAGGGAATAAACAAGCCATTCCCTTCAAAGTTGAAGGGAAAGGATTGCAGATCAGAGTCATGGATCCTGTTGTTTTGTTCACTACTATTTATTCCCTGCTTAGTGCTATAAGTGCAGAGAGGACTACTGCCTAAAAAAATTGTTGATGGTGACACACACAATACCTTTATTTGAAAGTTGCCTTCTCTGCGTTTATCTCCAAGTTACTCTCTAAAGGGTTATATGTAAGCCATCTAGAAATAATAGGGTGACTCATTCATTTTGATGTGGCAGTGGCTTTTGTGGTCATATACAGGGAGAAACAGAGTGTACTCGGACATATCCCTGCAGGCAGTTTTGCAAACATTGCTTTGATAGGGACCTACTCTACTGCGCTGTTTTCTTAGGTTTATTCTAGTTTAGCCTGGTGAAAAAAAGGCATAGAAAAACCACAAGTTTTGTATCGTAGACATGCAATTATGTCTGGTTTTTTTCTTCTTGGTGGGTAGTGGTGACATCACTTAAATATGTCTATGCATGCTATCTCATTTTTGTATGAAGTGTTCAGAACTGCAGCAGAACTTGTACTTTAAAAAAAGGAGAAGGAAATTAAATGTGCAAGATTAGACTGATATAATTTGGAAAGTTTGGTTTATGCAGACAAAAAACTCCATGAAATTCAAAGCTTAGCCTGAGCTGTAGCCCATCAATCAAACTGTTGTGAAAGAATAATGCTAGTAATCATAAAAAACACAAAAGATGTGAGATATAAGAAGAGTGCATGTCTGAATGATCCTGACCCATAATTATATTCTAAATGAATGTTTTTGTATTTAATTTCCTGAGGAAAATATTAAAGAAAGATGATGAATAGGGGAGGAAAATATTTCATGGAAGTTTAGTTAATTGTTGAGACACCTTTCACAGCCAAAATAGTTGAACACCCCGCAGATTTGACTGCTCTCAAAAGCTGAATGGTGTAATTACATGTTGTATTCTACAATGTCTCATTTTAGTCTTGTACTGATGGTTTTTAAAATATATACAATTACTTTTTAAAGCAGAACTTATAAAAGCAGTTCAGTCATTTTGGACAGTCATGGGAACTAGAAGCTTCTATACTAATATACTACAATGTTACTACATATATGCGCCTAAGTCACAGTATAGCTAATTGCCAGTTTAAAAGAAGAGGGTTTACAAACCGAATATTGTTCTTGTTGAGGAACAAAGTATCTTTCATTCCTTATGAAACTTAGTTTGAAAGTAAGAAAGATTTTGGATTGAACTGGTGTTGCATTGAAACGGATTATATTTTTTCTGGTATGTCAATTGATTTGTGGGTTAAGCAGGAGCTGATGTTATTAAATTCCAAATGAGCTTATTTTCAGGAAATGTTTTACTACCATCAGTCAATTAAATCTTAATAGCATTTTAGGTGTAGTATTCAGTATTTAATTTGTAATGCTCTTCTGAATATATTTTATTTTAAGCATAGCACTGTTCAATTCTACAATTAAAGCATATGGGGAAGGTTGTAATTGGCAGACCAGTTAAGAAAGAAAACTTTGGGTTCTGATCTTGATGTGTCATGTTGTGACAGTCTGGAGAAATTGCTTAATTCTTGTGACCAGGAGTATTGTGAAGGAGACTTGTGTACCAGCATGCTACAGAAAAGTTTAGAATTCAAAGTGTGTCATTATTTAATTAATGTTACATAATTTTCCATGCGCTTAGCAAATTTGATTGTATCAGTTTCTCTCTCTATAAGCTGCTCCAAACAGAATAGGAGACAAGGTAATTATAATGGAGAAAAAGAGGAAATTTAATAAATATTCATAATGTATGTGAAATTTGTTTTTATCTTAATCTATTACTTTTAACTGGGCTACCTTCCACATTGTTCGTTTCCTGATAGTCTATTTACTTTTTTTTTGTCTCACTTTCTGTGTAGGACTGGCTCATCATATCTGTAATCTTCTCATCGAAACTGTGGCTCTGTACTTGGAGGCAGATGATAAAAGCAGCACCAAGACAGCAAATGCACTTCTTCTGTCCTTGCTTGACATTTTGCACTGCATGCTGATGTATACAGCAAACATTGTGCGCCAGACTTTACAGGTATGGAATTTATTTCCTGTGTTCATCACAGTCTTAAACAGTTTTTAGATAACTCCCTGTTACTCTAATAACGAAATTCCCACTATTCTGATTTTATTGAATTTTTAGTGTGGTTGAAAGAGAAAAGCACATATTTTTCAACTTCATGTCGCTGTTTCTTGTAGTTACCTGGCTAGACTGTCTATACAAGCCTCACTGTGTGCTGGAAGCACAGATCCTAGTTGACTCTTTTGTTTCTGTACTCCATAAGTAGCTTAATTCAACATTTGCTTGATGATAGTTCAAAGAATTTTTCTTCCATTGATTTTAAAAGAAAAAGATTACTCCATAAAAAACATTGTCTTTTTATAATAAATCTTATGTGGTTACTGCATTTGAAGAGCATGTGTAACCTTTGCATGTGCACTGACAAAGGTATTTCCTCTCTTACACTGCTCAATTTGTCTTCCAAGTTTCTATTTGAGCCACTGCAAATCATGGCATTGGTAGAACTTCCTTCCCCAATGAAACACAGAAAGTTACTATTCAAAGAAATTGCACGTATCTCTCTTAAAAACAAAACAAGAAAAAGCATTTGTCTTTTTTTAGACGTGCTGTAAGCTAGAAATATTTGCTTTGTTTTTAAAATGATCTGCCAAATTTCTAAGTTAGTCAAGTGGAAGTAACTTCTGTAGTTAGGCTGCAAGCAACAACATGTCCTCTTTATGTTTCATTTTTTGATGTTCTTGGATTATCCGCTGAAGAACAGAGAAGCCTATTAGGCCCAATATATCTGTAGGACAGAGATTCAAAAGGTTGCAGCCAGGTTCTATTTCAGGACATGGCTTCCTTATTCTGAAAAGGTCCTGCTCTGTGAGTTGGTTAGTTTTTTTTGTTTTGATTTGGTTTTTTGGGGGGTGGTGGTGCTGGTTTTGGTTTGGAGTTTTTGGGGTTTTTTGTTTGTGGTGGGTTTTTTTGTTTTTTAAGAAGGTATAATGTATGAAAGGGTGTTGAAAATTGAGCTCCCCCCCCGATTTATGCAATGAGTTATGTTATCAACTGTGTATTTCATTGAGAGGTGGATTTTTAAATTATTTTTGGAAGAAACTTAATTTACATCTGATGGTACCATTCTTTGTCTTTTTTTGAGTCCTCTGTTAGCGGGTTCTGTAATGGGTTTCTCATCTAAGAATCGCTTTGTAAATCAAATTGTGTAGGCTAATTGCTGATTGTCATATTGTTGGCATCACTCCATGTAATCACAGAGAGCTAAATTCTGGGCTTATGCTCCACGCAACAGTGGTGAGGCCAATTATACTGGAGGACACATAAGAGGAAAGAAGGTCTTTCACATAGATAGGTAATATTAGTGAAACTGATGATTATTATTTAGATACAAATTTAAATCTATACATTCAAAGCCAAATTCTCTTCTGGCTTTACATGAATACGTCTGTTGATTGATACACTGAAACTCCAGTTTTGTCCAACACTAATCAAAGTAATCTGCTTTGCTCTGGAAAACCAATGGGTAACAAGAGGCAGCTTAAAAACTGAGTTATGAAGCACAGCTCTGTCCTGTACCTCTATAAAAAGAATTTTACAGTGGTGTTACTTGCTTTGGCAATACTCGGCACAGGGCCCCTGTGGGTTCTACAGCTGCCTCAGTACACATGTCCTGTTGAGTGATGTCCATTAGTTAGTTTGTGACTGCTATTTATCGTGCATCCACCTAATATTCCACTATCTGTGTGTCAGTAAATACATCACTGTAGTGATAACAAATATTCTTGGACTGTTTTTATAGGGATCTTCTGAAGAAGATACCTTCTAAAACAGAACTTGAAAAAGAATCCAATTTTCTCCTATTATCCATTTTTGAGGTTTAACTTGACTTTTGGAGATGGTACTACCTCCACTTGAATCCTTTTAATTTAAGCTTTTTATATGTAAAATGATAACCTTATCCAGCTGCATAGGCAAAATATGATACCTCTTTTCCTTTGCATTTCAGTACTTTGTGCTAAATGGTGCTGATAACTATATCCGGCTTCATTCAAGAGTGTGCTTTCTTTGGTCCAAGTACTTCTATTTTAATGGAGATCATACAAAGGTTCCAGATTAATTTGCATATCTGTTTTGGAGCAATTTCATCATATCATGTTCCACAGGTGATCCCCAGTAGCTGAAAGCAATTTGCAACCTCAATTTGAGAAGTGGACTCTATTTATAGAGTTAATGTTGGTTTAAGTGTGGTGTAGTGTGCATCCTTTATATACATATATAAAGTATAATTCCTTCAGGGATATTGTTCATTTCCTTTCCAAAGATGTTAAATATATAAAAGTTAAAGAAAGCAGTCAGACATCCCTAATGAACGATGTCTGTCTTCTCATACAAGCCCTAACCATAAAAAGCTGTTGTAAATTTTGCTGAAGTGGCTTACTTCCCTTTCTTGATTAATATAAACCCTTCATTTTTGTGTTCTCTGCACTGTTTTTTCGCCCTTCTTGGACTTTAGTGTTCCGGGTTATTGTGGTGAGTCTCAGTGAGGGACATACTAATGCATCTTATTACCTAGAGAAAAAGCTCCTCAGATCTCTTTTATATCAAAATTCTTTCCAGAAGAAAAGCATTATCCTTTCCAACTCATCAGTATCAACAGTGGAGCTTCACTTCAGTGGTAGTAGTGTCTCCTGGCTCAGGAGACTTGTTCCTGTGTTCACTTAACCAAACTAAAATCCTCAGGTTTTACACTTGGACGAAAGTTTTAGGATTGAGCTTTAAATGAAACACAATACAAAAAGATTTTAAAATGTGTTCTTTAGACAAAATGTTTACATTTTCCTCTAGCAGCTTGACTGTATAGGGTCGTGGTCCAAAGCTGGTGCGAGATAATGAAGTTAAAAGAAAAATCTTGCAAGCAGACCTTTCTGGTGTCCTGGGGAAGGGATGGGTCATAAGTAGCACTGCCTAGGATGGCAGTGTGTTTTGATGGGGGGGGATGACAACGGTCAGGATTACAAGTAGTAACAGATCTTATCACAGACTTTGGTCACTTGAAGATTTTATTATTTCTATTTCAAAAATAATTTAAATTTCTATATTATGACTATTTCAGGATACAAAGTGAGTTAGAAGGGCAAAATTGGACATTATTGCTGAGAACCCTAACTTTTCAGTCAGCTTGATTTTCTTGTTTTGAGTTGCACTTAAAATTGTTCCTGATAAAGGAAACAAATGTAGTTGAACTTTAATTTTAAAATAGGCATGTAATGTTGAAAGAGAATACAAACACATAAAACATTTATGGCTTTAGAGATATCTTTTTGCATATACAGTTTATAGCATTTTGCTGAAGAAGTGTCATGTAGGTCAGTATATTCAGCCTGTGCAGAACGGGCATGACAGCATGAGTCCTTTTTGCTTTGTGCTTATTGTTACAGACACAGGGAGTGTAACTGCTCATCAGGAGCCCAGGAACACTTCACTAGAAAAGAGTCTATAAGTCTCCTTCAAACTTCCATTCAAACTTCAACCACCTAATGGACCTAATTTGTTTCTTGTAACGGAACAGTCACTAAGGTTGGTTTTTATTTTTTTCTCATCTTATTAAGGCACAGAAATCTGGCACAGGAGGGGACACGCAGGCTGCTGAAGACCTTCTGCTTATCAATAAACCCCTGACGGACCTAATTAGCCTGCTTATTCAACTGGTGAGAATTTGCTTGTTTGTAAGCCCTTTGGAATGGTCCTAAAGTTGGAATTATTCAACTGATTTCAACATCTTAGAGCTCTGTTTGCTGGGTTTTTTTATTGTTTATAAGCTCCCACCTAGTATGAAGGAAGGGCTCTAACTATTTTTAAGAAATTATAGGTCACAGTGACTTGCAGATTACTTTGATGTCAGAGTTAATCTGTCCCAAGCATAGACATGGGACAAGGGACAGGCTCCAGGTTCTCAGTTCAGATACATATGTATAGCCAAACTTTAGCCCTTTAGAATGGACTGGTGATCATTGCATTGGGAAAGGATAGTGTTCAGAATTTGAAACTAGCGGTACCGTTACCATTAGAAAAGTCAGTAAACTTAAAAGTAGTTTGCAGTGAGTGATACCTTTTAATATTATTTTCTTCGTTTTGAGCCTTCTGAGTTTTTCCTCAAGGGTTTAGTTTTATTTGAGATTATCCTGAGGGATGGTCCCTGGTGATCTGTAAACATCTTTGAAGTCTGACTGTTTAAAGTCAGTCTTTTCCAGAGTTTACTACATGTCAAAGCGCTGCATTGAAATCTCCACAGAGTGTTGTATTGTGGCCCTTGTTCATCCCGTAAGCTCGACCTCCACCATACTGTGCCAGAGATTTGTATTGGCTCTGTGTGTAATGGCTTGTAGTAGAGCAATGTTTCTTGAGCTGGATAGGGTTTTTTAGAGGTTGCCTCAACCTTTTATTCAACATAAAGCCATTAAAATGGTATGTGAGAATTTCCCTGTGGCATGTCACACTATCCTTTCCAGAATATTTTGCTTAGAGGCATTTCAGATTCACTCTGTTTTCTTCCAGATCCAATTTTTTTTGTTTGTTTTTCATTTAAATATAAGTCTTTAGATGTATTGTGATAAGAACACCTGTGGCCCTCTTTCTATCTTTAGCACTGTCTGTCATCTTCTATTTTGGGGAAGAGTGTGATTCCTTTTTTATTAATTTTTGGCATTATACTTTCTGCTAAGTCCTCCTTTGATGGATTTATTTTAACTAGCTATTGACAAAGGCTTTCTGGAAATGTTCGCTGAGTGACCTAAACCAAAGTGACTGAATTTCAACTATATAATATTTCATCTTTTTATAAATTCTTTTAATTTCTTTTCTATTAATTTTTTAAATCACTATATACGATAAATAGTAAGACATGAAGAGATGCAAATGTTACTTTCAAGTGGAACTAGTCATAAATTTAAATTCCATTAACTCTCTAAAGAACAGAAAATTAGAGGCCAAGCTTTACTCAGCCTATACCACCTGGAAGTCTTTTATAAGTTTTTAATTACAGGATAGGATAATTGTATAGTTAGCATGTACTGATTAGATTCTGACTTGCCCCTGTATTTCAGTAGCATGGCTGCAAATTACCACTAGGTTTTGCTTTGTTCTGTATTTCTACAGATTCTGGTATGTTTAAAATGCTTATTTAAAATCTGCTGATTTTAACATAGGGGTAAAGAGTAAAGACCATTGGTGCTGCTTCTTTTGTTTGGTTGGGTTTTGGTTTGAATTTTGTTAAAGATTTTGAAAAAGAGAGGGATTTTGTCTTCTAATGTGTATGTGGTATTTTTTACATACATGTACTTGAGTGGATATATGGAAGTTTATGTTTCAGCTACGTTTGTTAAGTTTTATATCATTTATCCGTTGTTGTATTACATGTTTCCTGTTAGGGATGGAAGAGTTTGAACAATGGAATAATAATTTTAACATTTAAGATCCACTTGTTTAAAATCCTTTATGCTCTAATCTGTTTAAATAGGACTAGATTCTTTGTGAAATCTAGTGGGTCTCTCAAGATGTATATGCTCTCTCCCCCTCAGAAAGTCCCAGGCCTACCTAAGCTTAAGCTTTGTGGAGCTCCCAACAGTAGTTCTCTGTATTCATTGAGCTGTGTGGCTACATAACCCTCTGTTACTGTTTTTCAGGCATTCGGTTCTTTGTGAACTTCATTTTCTGGTGGTATCGGAGGTCTTAAATTCTGAACAAACCATCACTTTAAGATATTGAGTGTCACACATTTTTTCTCTGGTTTGCTATTTTCTACCTGTCTTACCATATTTATAGTTTCTTATGTCACTTTTAATAATTGCTTTCCCTCATTGATATGTATATCCCTCAAGTTGATGATCATTCCATTCCTAATTCATTTGTCTATTTATTTTCCTCAAGTTCTACATGTTTATCTCTCTTAATAATCCCTCAAAAATCAATGTGTGTTAAACTTGAAAATGTCAAAAACTTAGAATCAATTTTTCCTTTCTGTAATTGTGATTTAGTCTATCGCTTAGGGCATAGCAAAACAAGTTTAGGATACCTAGATTGCATGTAAATGAAACTTCAGAGTTTTTAAGAACACGAAAGAAGAAATAATTACAAATTCTGTCATGCAGAAAACAGTGCAAATATGGAGAATTCAATAGTTAATCCTGTGATCAGTCTACCCTTAATTGATCAATAAGAGGAAAATAAATTGAGCATTTAGTCTTCCGCTTGGCAGCTTTGTGTTTAAAAGTTAATTACACTTAGCTTTTTTGTGCAATGTTTCTCCACTTGAATATAAATGTAATTTGATTATTATACTGGAACTTGCAGCAATTATAGAAGATATAAAATACCTTCTACTTTTTGATGCACTGTTACACTGGGAAAAAAAAAGTTTACTTTTGAAATCACTTCAGTGTGGATCTTCAGAAACTTTCAGAAACCTTGCCAGTTCCTATAAAAAGGAGTTTCATTTCTCTGTAGATCCTAGATTTAGATCACAAGGTGTAGATCTTCCAGTCTTTTCTGCTGCCTACTGGACTGCTGGGAGAGAACTTTTCTTGCCTTCTGGTGGTAGGCTTCTTTTTTATAGTATTACTAGTAAAATCTGTATTTGATTACTGTGCTCTGCATATTACTGTTGAAACACCAGTTAGTCATGTGCAAACATGAGGAGGACAATCACGAAGCCTCAATGCACATGGATGAATAAGATGATCTCTTCTAGGTTCTTTCTGTCCCTGTGTTGCCCTGGCTCTAAGGCTGTGCCCTGACTTCTATTTCAGAGCATGTAAAGGTATTTGCCAATGAATAATGAAAATGACTGCAGAAGAATGATAACCCTGTAGATTGTAGAATCTTATTTCACATTTGTTAGGAATACAGAGAGTTGTGTGGTCAGAGTGGAAAGACGTATGCTTATTTCCTGTATTGCATAATGTATTGCTGTTATTGTGTTTGAATTATTGAATGTTATCTGCAAATTATATTTGAAGAATTCTCTTCTACAGAGCTACCCTATAAAACAAACAAAAAAAAAACACCAAAAAAAAAAAAAGCCCAAACAAAAACACACTAGAGAAAATAAGAATATATTGTCACAAGCACAAAATTTCAGAGTGGAGATTTATTTTCTCAGCAATTAGGCTAGATTAAAATTAACTGAAAATATATTGGGTTTTAAAATATTTTCCCTTAGGTAGGAGGATGACAATTTTGCCCTGAGCTAAATTTTTTTTCATTTAAATCTTTGCATATTTACTAATAAGAATAGCATAGTAAGGTTAGCAGATTTAACAATGATGTTTTGCTTTTACATTTTGTTTAATGTTTGCAAAATCATCGTCGCTATGGTTCCCAATGGTGCTTCCTTTACAGCACATTCTGTAATCATATTACCGATCTAATGAACATCTATCTCTTGTCATAATAAACTCTTTGTGTATAACCTCATTAATGCACTGAAACAGTGTCCCCTCTGGGTAATCCAGACAGTTTCATTGTTGCTCTAAAATTAGATGCTGTAACAACTCCAACAGTGTGAAAACTGCCACTTCAGCTCAAACGATCACACGTTTCTTGCGATGGTTTGCAATTCATGAACACACTGCACCTTGGTTCAAAATGAAGGCATTTTTGACAACAAACTGCAGAAATATAGATATGTGTAACAAGAAACTTCCTGCTCTTCGCCACGTCAACCTTAAAATACACAGAGCAGGTTCCATCTAGAAAGGAAGGGAAGCAGCATTTTATGTTATGAGCCTGTTTACAGGAGATTATAACATAGCCAAAAAAAATAAGTAAAAAGTAATACACTATCTTCATTGCACAAAAGTCTTGTCATGAGGCATTATTTTAAAATTTTGAAGTGAAAAGTAAATCTACAGTTCTGAGTTAGAGAACGGCAAAAATTATTACTTTAGCTGTTCAGTAATTCATTATAAGGTGCTGGATTTTCTGCAAGCTATACACTAGCCCAGAATATTAACAGCTGCAAGGAGGAGGAGTACTAACGTTTCTAACTTGCTGAAGGGCTGAATCCATAATCTCCTCTAAGAGAGATAAAGCAGAAAGAAATGAAAGGCCACTAGAGTTTTTTCATGTAATTATGAATAGTAAGGGGCACATATTTTCTTAAAGAATTAGAACTGTAGTTTTTCATGGGTTTCTCCTCCCCTGAAAGAACAAAAACTTAAGTAGCTGCTGTCATGAAAAACTATAAATGTATTTCAAAGACTTGAAATGTACTTCCTCATATCAAATTCGATTAAGATTAGAAAAATCTTAATTAGGGACGCTGCCCGGTCGTGTAGGGATGGGGTCAGGAAGGCCAAGGCACAGCTGGAGCTAAATTTGGCAAGGGATGCCAAGAATAATAAGAAGGGTTTCTACAGGTATATCAGCCAGAAAAGGATGGTTAAAGAAAGCGTACCCCCACTGATGAGTGAGACCGGCAAGCTGGTAACAGCAGATGAGGAGAAGGCTGAGGTACTCAACTTTTTTGCCTCAGTCTTCACTGGCAACCCCTCTCCTCACCCCTCCCAAGTCAATGGATGGTGGGAGGGGGACTGGGAGGGTAAAACCCCTCCTGCTGTAAGAGAAGATCAGGTTCGAGATCACCTGAAGAACCTGAACGCACATAAGTCCATGGGACATGATGCATCACAGAGTCCTGAGCTAATTGGCCAGTGTAGTTGCCAAACCACTCTCTGTGATATTTGAAAAGTCATGGCAGTCAGGTGAAGTCCCTGGGGACTGGAAAAAAGGAAGCATTGCCCTGGTGTTCAAAGAGGGTAGAAAGGAAGACCCTGGGAACTACTGACCTGTCAGCCTCACCTCTGTGTCTGGGAAGGTCATGCAACAGATCCTCCTAGAAGCTCTGCTAAGGCACACGGAGGCCAGGGAGGTCATTCGAGACACCTAGCACGGCTTCACCAAGGGCAAGTCCTGCCTGACCAACCTAGTGACTTTCTATGATGGTGTGACAACCACAGTGGACAAGGGAAAACCA
>KL262589.1:1174-19005 GCA_000699545.1 Podiceps cristatus | reverse complement strand
TAATGCCAAGGCTCCTGCTACAATTTGGAGCCCTTCTGACAGTGGTTTTGAAATCTGATTTTTCTTTCTGCAACCAAGTGAGGTTTTTATCAACTTCCTATTTGAGAGCAGAAGTCAGAGCTGGTGCAGGAAGGCTGGTGCAGGAGTGCTGCCTTGTGTCCTTCTGCCCCATGCACTTGCATTTATTTGAGGTAACCAGTGCACTGGCAATGCAAGAACCACAGCTTGGGCAAATGGGAGGTTCAGGGTAGGGAACAGCCCTGGAGTTCAGTGAGACAGTCCCGTTTTAGGCCTTGTATCAGACCACAGGCTAGCCACGCTGCATGTAAAACCTGCTCCCGGTTGCTGCAGCATTGCAGGGCTCATCTCGCCTGTGCACAGGGCCATGGCTAGTGACCTGTGTCCAACTCCTTGTGCAAAGCAGCAAAATGACTGCTTGTGCCTCTGCCTGTAATGCCCAAGTGCGGAGACTCGCGCTGCTGCCTGAACTCCAAAACCATACATGGCCCAAATCAACTCTGTGTGGGCTTGCAGCCGAGCACCGCCTGTATCACCATCGTGAGAGCTGGAAGCAACAAATCCCCGTGTGGATGGCTCCGTCCCGCGCTTCTGTTCACGGCTGCAGCAGCGCAGTCTCCGGGAGGCATTTTGCTGGCCCAAGGCAGGCGGAGTGGAGCAGGTTCCCCGCTTCACGCGGATGTACGTGATTCTGCTCGCTTTAACCCAGGAGTGACTTGCACAATTCCTGTTGTTCCTCTCCATAGGCGGCTGGAGTTTTCTCTTGCAAGGGCTTTTCACTTGAAAACAGTCTGTCCTAAACTCAAGTGTTCGGGGACTTGTTCTCTTCAGGACAGCTCGGGTTTCTCTATGCACATGTTTTACGGGGGAGCTAGGCCCAGGCAAGCACAGATGGACTCGAGGCTTTTGGAAAGTACCTTTCAAACCAGCCCTGTTTAGATTTCTAGCCTGAGCAAGAAAATAAATAAATAAAGATGGGAGGTCTGGCCTTTTTTTTTTTTTTGTCTGATGTATTTAATTTCATTGACAATCAGAGCCCAGCTCATCCTCTCCATTGGAAATACCCCAGAAAATCTCAGATATTGCAGTGTTTCCCCAAATTCTTCATCTGGGGAGATGACACTTCTCATCTTTACCCAGAAACTATCTCAGTATTTTTCTGTTATCTTGCACAGGCGAGAGCCTGTGGTGGTGGCTCAGGCCACCTCTCTAGCCCTAGCCTGGGAGGGTACAGATATGTAGGTCGCTTGCCCTGTGTCTTGATGCAGGGAAGGATGCCGCAAATCATAAACGCCATCAGAGTGAGCACGGCGTTGAGCAGAGGGGAGTCTCAGCTCTGCCCGGCGTCGCGGTGCTGCCAACATACAAGCAGCCAGCGGAGTATGAGAGCGGCGGTGACAGCACCAGAACTGGGAAAGTCTGACGTGATCATAGCAGTGATGGTGTGTGCGGGGAAACTATTGCTGAGATATGTTGTGTCATGTTTGTGCTACTGTCTCTCTTCAAAGGTCTTGTGCCACGTTTTTCTGCCTCACTTGGAGTTGTTTTTCAACCCTGATGCAACTGTTAAAGCTCTTTGAAACTGTCAGCTTGCCAAGCTGAAGGGTTAAACACAGGATGCAGAGTGGGCCTAAATACCTCCTTGGCAGCTGAGGACCACCAGCATAATCTCGGCTCTCAAAATGCTATCTCTGCTCCAAAGCAGTGCTTTGCAGGCTTAGCTCAAAGCATCATCCCCATGTGCAACCAGACACATCTTTCTTAGGCGCTTAGCTGTGCCTGCAAGGGTTTAGCTGAGCCAGATCTGCAGGTGCAAGAAGTGACAAGAGATGGGGAGCAGAAACCCGGCTGTCTTTAGGGCACCACTGTAGCTTTCAGCTGTGCATCCAACCATCAATCTCTGCAGGTGAGCAGAGATCGTTGCTGAGCATCTATTTTCTCCCTCTTAACTTTCACTGTTCAGGAAGTAAATAAACACTTATGCATACTTTTAACATATTTGTCAGGTAATGGTGGTAAAAATAAGTTTGCATATTGTGGGGCTGAATGGGCTGAGGTCTGCTTTGTGTTGCACATGGGAGCCCATTGGAATCAATGGGGTCTCGAGGGTATAATGGATGGCAAACATCAGCCCTGACTTTAAGCCTTTTGCATCTCGCTGTCTCAGCTGCTGGCACACAGGAATGGCACCCTGCAGCCCTGTGGCCATTAGTCATAGGCTAACCTTCCTGCTCCTGGGTGTGTGAGGGCTGGGCGTTCCCTTCCTTGCATCAGGGAAGGAATCATCCAGGATTTTGGTTATAACTGCAAAGGATAAGAGCCTGGTCTTTGTCTTGCTGCATCTCCTAACCCTATCTAGTAGGAGAGTCCTGTCAGGTTCAGAAGTACAAATGCACAATTCTTGGTTAGTTTTATTACTATTAGGATCAACTGTAGTCTCAAGCAGTGTATGCCTGAAAAAGAAAGATCTACTGTTTCCATGGACATCAAATTGGTATACAGAGCTGAGTAAATCTACTGACCCAAGTAGGAGTTTCCAGGGCACGTTGTTAGTTGCTGGTGTCTCTGGTTGATGTGTTCACAGTAATAGCTGACACTTAGATGAATGTGTCTCCCCTCTCTTTCAGATAGATCATAATCTTTCTCCCGAAACAATTCATGCAGACACTTGGCATCACTTCATAACAACGCAGTAGCAGGGGACAATGATACAGAGGAGAGCGCGGCTGTGGCAGGGAGCTGCCCTGGCAGGAGACTGAGGAGTCTCTACAAGAAAGAGAGAAAAAAAAAAAAAAAAGCCAAACAAAAAACCCGCTTTTCCATCTGGAGACAAAACAGTGCAAATATTTGGAGGTTATCGAAAACCACTTGCTGTAGCAGCCCCAGGCCCCAGCAGCATGGCTCTCCAACACACTGCGCATACAAGCAATAAAGCAGAAAGGATTGACCGGGGGATTGTAGGGGACCAAAGCAACAGGTGCTGTGTCCACTTTAAAGCCAAAAGATTGGGGGCAGATGCTTGTCACACATGCTTTTGGGCTTGAACAAGCCCTCTCGAGTCCTAGCCCAGCCTTTGGCTTTGGCACCAGCTTTTCTCCCGGGAGCGGAAGGGGACATTTTGGTGGATATTTTGGTGTTTCTGTAGGTGTGGTACAGCAGTTGTATACAGTGGTGGGGTGCTCTGTGCAGGTAGGATGTCCTTCACCAGTGTTTACACATGCTGATTTCCTCTTCTGCATTGTGCATTAGCTTGGAAAACCCAAGATTTTTAACCTGGTCACCACCTTACTAAGCAAAACCAGTGTCTGCATTTCCTATTAACCTGGTGCCTTTGTTTCTTCAACAAATTGAGCACAGCAGAAGGGAGAATCAGCATGTCCAGCTTGCTTTTCTGAAAAAAATGTCGCAAGGGCAGAAAGAGGTGGTTGTCGAACAGCTCCCAGCCATACTATGCAAGAGACTTTGGACAGGAAGTGAAGAGCAACTTTTCCCATGGGAACTACAGGGGGAGGCAAACTGAACTGAATGGAGACCTCATAAATCAAAGACATGCGCTTTTGACTTTCTGCACTATAGCCTTGGGCAGCTGGTATTTATATGCCCAATCAAGATTAAAAAAAAAAAAAAAGCCACAAAATGCAGGAATCATAAAAAATGAATTCCGTGACTGTCTCCTTCCATCAGCCTCAAAGCCCAATGGAAGGGGAGACTGAGGCACGGTGCATGGAGTCTGTCTGAGGGTCACGCAGAACCTCAGCCCTACAGGGATGAAAACAAACCGATACAGCTGCTCTTAGGCATCCACGCTCCTCGCCTCTGCTCTCAGCAAGAAGGGAAGGGGTCGGGGAGTACAACTGGCAGGGACGTTGATGTTTTGTTCCAGTTAAGCTAAGCATGTATCTCATGTGTTGTCTTCATACAGAAGCAGCCGCAGTGTTTTCACTGTCTGCTTGAGAAATCTACACTGTCGGAGCACTTCACAGGTATTAACTCATTCAGCATTGTTAAACTGCAGCGATGGGATTTTCCAAAGCTGTCATATTGGCCTCAGCTGGGAGCAGAAGTCGAAACAGCTGGGATGGAAATAAAGTTAAGCACACTTCAACATACACAGGCCTAGGGAGATGTGATTCAGTGCGTATGATCTTACTTCTCCATCCACCATCATCAAAGTACCTTTTAACTTATCCCTGATTAAAAGTGAGAAGTTATTTTCACTCGGTTCAGCCATTGGTTCAGACCCCTCCAGTGCTCCCTGATAACAGCCCCTCCCCAGCTCAGAGCTGCTAATCAGCAATGGATTACCTTAATTAATTAAGGTACCTCTGTACCTTAGCCTCGACACTACCTCCGTGTCCCATCCCTTTTACCCATCACCAACCCCAGCCCAGGGTGTGGAGGTAAGTCCAAGGCTTTGTGCTGCCTCTCAGCACCTGCGTGAATCTTGCTCTCTTTAAATGCTCCTTTTGTTCACACTTTCCTGCCAGCTTGCAGCAGTCGAAGTGCACTAGTGCAACGCCTCTATACTTCTTACAGGCCGCGAGCAGATTCTCTTGTGTCTGTACGTATCTTCCTACGCAGGCTGATTGCCTGCTTGGCCTGCAATTTTGACTGCATGGCTGCCTCTGAAAGTGCAATCAGCTCTTTCCCCCACCTTGCTGCCCTCAGCCCTCTCTGTGCAGGGGGATATGAGCCTGCTGATAGCTTAGGGCTGGCTCTCCTCCTTGCCTGGGCATTAAAAGACAGTGCCAGGAGCTTACTGAGGCGCTATCAGTCACTCTCCCTGTGCAGTTGTTTGTCATCTCTTTTTTAATTCGAGGGCAGCTAGATTCTGAGAAACCCAGGCAGGGAGCTGCAGGCAGGGAGAGGGGAGCGCAAAAGGACTTTTTGCTTATCTCTGACCTTTCTGGCCTGGATGCGTGTTGCAGGGTGGCCTCCAGGGCCCAGATAATGCAAAAGCTGGGATGCATGATTAGGCATTGAGGCATTGAGACACCATCTGCAAAGATCTGGTAAAGACCTGTGAGGTGGCAGTGAAGGGAGGAAAAATAAATAAAGGAAGTCTCTTCTGCAAAGTGTGGTGAAAAGCTGGGGCGGGTGGACGTGTGTGATGTGGTGGGGCACTACCCCTGTCCAGGGCGCAGGAGGGGCTTTGCCAAAGAGTCAAGGAAGCATTTGTGACCTTTGCAAGCTTCTTGCTGATGAAGATCGTAATGAGCTGGATGCTGGATAAGAGTTGGCCCCAACCAATGCCCTGCTCTGCAAAACCCACCCAGTTTCGGGCAGTGGTGAGCAGCCCACCCCTCTGCTCGCTCTGCCTGTACTGCAACTGGCTGAAACTCCCCAGTGCAAACATTCAGAAGAAAATGCTCATTTTTCCTTGTATGCTTGGAGGTATATTAGGATGAGAGACGGGATGGCCCCGCTACCCTGGCTGTAGCCACCCCTTTGGGCACAGACTGAGAATCGTGGCCAGGAGGAAGCAAGTCTTGGACTTGAGCTTTGTCTTCCCACATCCCAGGTCACGCCATGGTGTGCAAGAGCTTTCCAGGTACTTTTACTGTGAGCAGCAAGGCCAGGCACGGCTGGTTTCCAGCAAACCCAAAACTCTTCTGTGTGTTACCTGGTGTCTGTGAAGGACTGAATCTGTCAGCGGAAGCGTGATTTGGGTTTCTTTTGAGCTGCCTGCTTGTATGAGGCTTGGGGGAATGTTGCACCATGGTACATTTACCTGACCAAGTCAGTCAGGCTTGGTTGAAATTGGCTGAAGGATTAAGAATTTATGGGAAAGGGAGGACAGATACACATGGCAGGATTGCATATGGCTTGTTTCTTTAGAAAACAAGGCTAGAAGTGCTAAAAGGCCTTGGGTTCATCCCGATGAAGAACAGGAAGATTTTTGTGGGATGGGAAAAATGTTTCCTGCCCAGCTCCAGTCCGTGCCGCAGCGTAGCGAGACCCATTGCGGTAACCCTGGCTGCAGCGATGGGGCCTGGACAGACAGGGAGGACCACAGGGTGTGTTTATGTCCAGCAGCCTCAGTAAAAATTCCCCTTTATGGTATCGCAGCCAAATGCTGCTTCATCCGCTCCACAAAGGACAAGCAGTACTGCGTGACCTCGAGGTAAACAAGGAGAGAGAGATTAACTGGGCAGAATATAACATACATATATATTTATTTTCAGGTAGAAAAATCACTTTCCCAGCCTCTTTTGGAGAAAAACATCCTCTAAAAGTTTCTTGTTTTGCTGAGGCTTCTCTTTCTATCGAGCCGTTTCCAGTTGCCGCGGTGGCGGGCGGAGGGACGGATCCCCACACCGATGCTGGTAGCCCCACCCTGCCAGCTGAGGAGCTGTACTTTCAGTAGCCATGTACCGGGGTGACCCGGGGTCAGCTGGGTGTAGCCTGTGATAGTTATCTTTGTGTGGTCTTGAGAGTATTATTATTATATTTTTCCCCACATTGTGTTTTTTTCCCCCCTCTTCTGTGTTTAGGCCCTTGTGCCGCGGCTCTGATTTCCTTTTTTAATTAATTGCAGTAGCCTCAGTTTCTGTGTTTCACGTAGTAATGAGCATTTGCTTTATTACGGCTATCACTTATGCAGCATCTCTGTCTGCTGCTCAGAATGGCTCCCTGCCCTGGGAGGCTCAGAAGATGTAGGTCTAGTCCGTGCTTTACCGATGTAAATAGCTCTTGAGCTGCGGGAGGTTTATTTGTCAGCACAGTTAGAGCAGTAGATGCTTTTGTACAAATATGGCCATACTTTACATTAACATGGTTTATTTTACATATATACTAATTTAAATATAGTTATACCGAAATGGTTTTGCCACCACAATATCCTTCGCGTGGTAAAGAGTAAAGCTTTTATCTGGATGGAGCAAACGGAGGAGCCCACCTGATTCTGAGACAAAGCTGACCTAAATTGCTCCCGGGCACGGCTTTCCTGTCTGCACTTGCCCATTTGGTAACGCAGCTTTGCAGCCAGCCGGGTCTTGTCCCTGATCTGGCAGAAGTTAACCCGGTCGGAACAGGGCAGCCAGCACAAAGACGGGTCTCCGTGCAAGGAAGGGAAGGGAGGAGGGCTGGCATGGGGCAGGGTGGGAAACGGGACGGCTCCTTTGGCAGCAGCCCGGACTTCAGCGGCTTCACCCAGGAAACCAGATCCCAGATCGCCCTTGCCCTCCCTGTGCAGTTGGCTGCTCCTGCAGCTCCTTTGTCACCTTACCTAGCGAGGCTGGCACCTCCCAGTCTCTCCTTGGGTGCATCGGGGCTCAAAAGGCCCAGTGTTCGGGGTGGGGGGTGCTTTTATTCCCAGCGTAAGGCAAATAATAGCTGTTGGCTCCCGAGTCCTGGAGCTTGTACCACTTCGAGCAGACAGGCCACTTCAAAGCACGTTCTGGGAGTTGTCACTAGAAAAGCGAGCACTCGGCTATTAAAGCCTCTAAATCCTGATTGAAGCCGATTAATTTACACCAAGTTAATAACTAGGTCCTCTTTCAAGGGTCTGATCCAAGTCATCCCGTTGCACAATGTCATTTTGGGGGAGAATTAAATCCTTTGCTTACATGTTTATAGAGTTGTTTTGAAGACATAATCTTGTAGCATCTTTCAGCTGGGAATTTTCTACCATCTCGAAGGCCTTTAACACCATTAATAAATGAACATCATTTAATGATTAATCACCTAAGTATGAATGGAGTAGGCTTGGTGCCAGGGAAGTGCAGAATGAATGCACTTGCTGGAGTTCCACGTGCGCCCACATATTCTGGAGTATCTGGCAGCAGTTCTACTGAGCTCATTGGAGTCTTATGTACTTCCTTTATCTCGCTTGCCTTGAGGGAAACTGAGGCACGTAGAAGCTAAGTGGTCTGCCCAGGCTATGGAGCAAGGCAGAAAAGAGCTAGGAAACTAATCCCTGAGCCCTGACACCTACTGCCTTTTTCCAATATGTATTTTTCCTTTTCATTGTGAACATCTATTACATATTTTTATTGTACGTCTTATTATCTGCGTGAGGGGAATAATGCTTCTCATTCTCTGGGAAACTCGTTAAAATACTAGAAAATAGGTTTCATCAGCACAGCAATTTCTAAGGCTCATTTAACAGTCTCCTCTCCGAGAGGCCGGTATTAGCTGCCTCAGAGGAAGGCAGAAGGACCCTGCACAAGCAGGCGAGGGATAATTTGCAAGAACCGTTATTGGTGTTGATTCTGAAGCATGTGGTTTAGCATCTCCTCTCATGCATTTTTAGAACACCAGATAGTCTTGATATCCAGAGAATATCCAAGCTCTTTCTGGCTTGTAATCTTGCTTAGGAATCACAAGAAGTTGGCATTGTAGGCGCAAAAGGAAGTGGCAGGAGCCAGGACTGGTTGTTAGCTGTCAGCCCCCCAAAGGTCATGCTTAGGTTGGTGCAGTGAGAAGAACGAGGTAGGAGTGCTGTCGCAAATGGAAAACATTTCCATGCACTGCACTGTTGTCTCTAGGAAACCTTTCAAGCACTCCCAGGCCCAGCAGTTTGCTAAGAAGGCCCAGATCTCATTCCTTTTGCTATGGTTGCCAGCAGAAAGGGTTTGGATTTTGTTGTTTTGGGGGTTTTTTGTGTTGTTTTGTTGTTGTTGTTTTTTTTTTTTTTTTCTTTTCCCCCAAGTAGAATCTGCTTCTGGCTCCACTGAAGCTGGTCACAGCTTTTGTTCAAAAATTAAGCCCTTCCGTATTCGCTGTGCTTTATGCAGCAATACATCGCCTGATCCTTGCCTGGGTACGAGGGAGCTCCTGCGAACCCTGCAGGCGTGGGAGGGGGCTGGCTGATTCCCCCGAGTGACCAAACAGCTGCATCTGGAACCAGGCAGCCAACTGGTAACTGCAAACGTGCACACAACTCTTCTGCCCTGGAGCGTGACCGCGGGAAGGGGGCTCTGTCCAAAATAGCAAGCGATGCATTGATGCCCTTCAGCAGCTCCGGGCGAGCCAACGGATTTCACGGGGGAACCTCAGGCCTCGGCGGGGGGGTGGTGGTGGCAGGGGCTGGAGGAGTCTCCCAGGGTCTCCTTATTGCTTGTGTATTTGCTCAGCACAGCCAGTGCGAGGGAAACAGCCTTCCCACGCCAGTACTGAAGGAGGGCCTTGCTTTCCCCTTTCTCATGCCTCAGGGTGCAACCCCAGCATCTCCCAAGAGGCTGTTCCCAACATCAGGCGGGGAGGTGAGTCCTCTTGCAGGAGCTGTTTCCTCAGAGGAACTCACACGACCAGGGGTACCTCCAGTCGCCTTGGATAAGGCCTTTGAACTACAGGGCACACAAGAGACTTAAGTAGCAGTGAGGTCTAATTGTCATCTCCCATCACCTCCAACTTGTTTACATCCCTCTAGGGCCTCCTGTTCTTTCCTCCTCTGTAGCTATTAAGAATTTGTTCTTTTCTGGCAAGGAAAAGGCAGGATCCCAGCTGACCTGGAGTCTAATGGTAACGCTCGGAGGCAGCTGCAGGCTGACTACTCCCCGACCTCGATGAGGTCAAGACAGGAGCTAAACTCATCAGTCGCTTTCCCAGGAATTAGCTGCTGTGCTGTGTTTGACTCTCAGAGTTTTCAGACCATTATCGAAAGGCTGGCTCAGCTACTCCTCATGTCTTTATCCTCATGTTTTGTACTGCGAGGCCTGTCAGCTGCCAAACAGGGCAAGACCGCTCCAGCCCATAATTGAGAGGCCACGTCCTCCAGAAGACAATGGCCAAGTCACTTCAGAGCACACTGGGGCTGACGTGCGTTCCCAGATGGCCGCTTTGAGGTGGGCAGTGAGCCTCTTGCAGCTTCTGTTCAGACATCCAGACCTGTGCATCACAGGATTATACCTTTAAATTAAATAGATCTCGTCTCCGTGAAATCTTCATCATAGGCATGGAAGAGAGGGGCCAGGTTTCTAAAAAAATGCAGCTTTCACTGAGAATAATCCAGACCCTGCTTCTTCTACCACTGCCTTGAGAACAAAAAGGCTTGTTGGCTGCTGGGTGCCTTTGAAAACTCAGCCCCTGATCTAGCTCTTATTTTTTCTCTCCTTGTCCTCCCTTTTCTTTCTCTTTCTGGCTGTCTAAGCATGCATGCATATTCCCAGTTTCTGTCTCTGCCCAGGCTGAGAAGTCTGGTGCCAATTTGACACTTGCCTTTTCTGAATGCACGAAGCCCCTGGAGCTCAGGTGGGAGGAGAAACAAGTCACTCTACTTTCCATCATGTGCACTACTCAGAGCTCAGCCTGGGAAAGGAAAGTTCCTTGGCCGAATCTGACCAGCCGTTGTCTCCTGTCACCTTGCCAGCTGAGCCTCACATTTGTCACAGAATGAGCAGAGCAATGCAGTTCATCTGCCGGGCTTTGCCCAGTTCTCTGCATGCTTCTTCCACTTGCTGTTTGCAGCTCTCCCCCCATTCAGTTCTCCCCTGCTTGCCCTGGTGTGCTGGGTGGTGGAGGTGTCTCTCTCCTTTTCTTCTCCCTAGGGTCACATTAGGAAGTTCAGCTTGGCCCCGGGACCAGGCTGGTCCAAAACACAGAAGGAAAATCCAAAGGAGAGACTCCAGAGATCTCCGTTCCAAAGTCATGCTTGCAGAACAAAGGCAGGGGCGTTCCAGGTCAAGGAACAGCAAAGCTAACACTGCTGCACCCGCCGGGCCGTGATGACCCATGTGTCCTTGTCCCCATGTTCCTCGTGTGTTCGGCTGTCACATACTCCTGATTCCCTCACAGGCTTTCAGCAGGCAGGGACCACGGCTTCCCGGAGAGGTCACATCCCTGGCACTGCTCGATAATCCCTCCAGTGCCATTTATCTGGCCATGTAACACCTTGCGGGTCCAAAACACCATCTCTACTTCCAGCATCTCCAGCTGCTTCTTCAGCTGCTTGCAGTGGCCTTTGGCTCAAATATATTAGGAAGGGGTGTGTGTGTGTGTGGTGATTTTATGATAAGGACAGTTCCTAGTAGGCCTGGCAAGCCCTGCGCTCCTTACTGCCTGACCCCAGCTGTGCAGGTAATCAGTGTCTCGGATGATGGGGCTGTTCAGTAGTTCCGTGCTTATCATTGCCCTGAGCCTGGAGGGGGACTGGCAAGGTGACCATGCAGCGGGGAGTCTCCCCCACCAAAGAGGTGAAAAAGAGCCAAGAACAGTTGCAAGGTCCCTTTGTTTGCTGGGCTGTAGAAAATCACCCAGGGAGGAGTGACTGCTCAGGGTCGTTACAGCTCTGCATCGCAGAGGGGTGGAAAATATGTGCAAGTGGGTGTCGTATGGAGAGAGCCTAGGGGAGAGCTGCGTCGCCAACGCCGAGCACACCGGAACATGCCCAAGCAGCATGTGGTGCTGATCTTCTCCGTGCGACCTCTTTGATTGCGGTGGGGCTTAGGCAGACGGAGCACCATGCTGGGACTTGGAAGTTGTGGGTTCCCTGTCTAGGCCTGGCACTCATCTACCAGGGAGTGGTGAGCAAATCATTTCAGTACCCCAGTTTCCTCATCGGTAGGTGGGGATGCGCCTGCCTTCCTTTGCAGTCTGCTAAGCACTGCCGTCCCCTCTTCTTTTCTCCTTCCCCAACTGCTGTTGTGGAGTTTGAAAATCCTGGTAGCAACAGAGGGTTCTTCAGGGTGGACCAGATACACAGGGATGAATTCATGGTCAGCAGCCACCCAAGGCAGAGCATATCCAGCTGGATTTCAGGTCCTCCACCCCTGAAAGCGGCCTGTCTGTCCCAGCCCCTTACACCCACAGCACGCTGTTCACTGTCCAGACGTTAACAGTTGTTTTGGGGACACGGTCTGCCAGCTCATCTCATAAATAATGCTGAAGAGCTACAAAAATAAACTCAGAAGCACTCATGCCTGATTGCAGGAACCTCTTTTGTTTGTCAGTTTGCAGTGGGAAGGAAGTTCGTATTTTAATTGCTACAGACAGTATCCTGGTAGGAGGCTGACTCTGGTGTTGCACTGCAGTAGATCTGATTCCCTTCTGCTCAGGCTCTCGTAGTCGAGTGAGAACGGCAGTATTTCTGCGCCCACGTACAGGGCAGGAGTG
The DNA here is from genome assembly GCA_000699545.1 of Podiceps cristatus. Lineage (NCBI taxonomy): Eukaryota > Metazoa > Chordata > Aves > Podicipediformes > Podicipedidae > Podiceps > Podiceps cristatus. Next base: position 6,933 of record KL262589.1, on the reverse strand, counting down.
TTAAAGCAAGCTTGGCAGCAGGTCTAGTTGGGGCGGCTGAAGCCTGGCTCTCTAGTCGGAATAGCTGAGTAGGATACAGCCATTTAAACCACTGCTGATTTCAGCTTACGATGTCTCGGACACCTTTTTCAGTGCTGCAACACTAGGAGAGGGCAGGGCAGGCAGGCAGGAGAAGCAACTCCTGTGCTGTAAGGCTCAGGGGAAATGCAAAGCAGTAGCTTAGTGTTGGGAGAAAGGGTTAACATACCGGGCGACTGCTGGGACCACACCACCGAAGATCTGGCTAAAGGCAGTGGGGATACTGCTTGCCCAGCGGTGTGTATGCATGCACCGAGCGCATCTCGTTAGCGTGTTGTTAATGTCAGTAATTACTGATGACATGAATGCAGGAGCGTACATAGATAATATACAACCCCCAGAACTGCTGGGAGAAGTGCATCCGTATTTGATTACGGATCCTAGCACCTCCATGAATTTGATCTCTATACATCTGTTGGGATATACGGCGGTACCTGGCTGTGACAATCACAAGAAATACGGTGACTTTTGTGCCTTCAGGGAAAGATGTTCTGGGAGCGCAGCCTAATACTTAGAGAAGGAGACTCGTCTTTGAAGCTGCGGGTTTTCTGAACAACGGCTGTGTTCCTGCGTGGACTGTATTTTATTTCTATTTAATGCAGGGGTGTGACATTCCCCTTCACCTGTACTTAATCACTGAGGTTTGTAGGTCCTTAAAATTCTCCTTCCTTGGCCCTGCAGTTTGAACTGGAGGGATGAGCATACTTCTTCACTGTCTAGGTGGGGAAGGACACGTACGCTATATGTGCGTTGGCTTAGTGTGGTAAAGCCAAGTTGGCAGCGAAGATGATGGGCTTCGGGTCTGTCCCTGAGGTGTCAGAGCGGAGGGTCTGCCATGCACAGGCACAGCTGCCGCGCTGGACAGGAGCGCGGCTCCCCCCGGGCCCGCTGGCTGCGTAGGCATATTCTGGCTGATGTGGGGCTGGTACAAGATGTTTCCTTTCAGTTACACCAAGGGTGAACCGAGCGCAGCCAGCAAGCTCATGGTAAAAGCTTCTCGCCTGCGGGGTCTGCCTCTAGTTCAAAGCCCTTGTAGCGTACACTTAGCCTGTGTTGGAAGGTAACAGCAGCCAGGTGCACCACAAGTGGGGGAAGTCAGTGAGGTATCAATCACTTTCTACCCGCCAAAACACTCACATGCACACAGCGTAGTCCGCCCTGCCTCCCTCCCAGGAACCAAATCTAGGACAGACTTGACTCATCTGATGAGATTCCTGCCTGCCCATCGCTGGCACCCCAGAGCTCGGTCCCCAGTATCACCCCCACAAGGCTGGCAGTGGGTCAGCGCACCCCGTCCTGACGTGATCCCCGCTGCCCCGTAAAGGGAACAATCCTCCTAGTCTACGCTTGGGCAGAGACCTGCCCGTTCTCCATCCCCATGTACTCCCTGGCCAAGCCAAGATGAAACTCCAGCCATCCTGCCTGCTGTGCTCAGTCTATCACAGCCCCTTTCCTCGGGCGTGCTGGCTGGCTCCAGCCCTGCTGCTGTGATTCTGCTGCCTGCTTTGCTTTGTGGGGTCCTGGAAAAAGTGGGTGCTGCTGTGCGGTGAAGGGCTGGGACGCAGGCTTGCGGGGCCGCGAACAGCCTCGTCGTAGCAGGCTCAGCTTCTTGCAGCAGGAGCACCCAGCCCAGCTTCCACGGATTTTCCCTTCTCCCTGCTCCTGTTCCAGCCCCCCCTTCCTCGTCACTTCAGGACTCAGCCTTTCTCCAGCACGGCCATGGCAAATTCCCTTTCTGCCTGCCCCGCTGAGAAGCCTTCAGCTGGCTCTTTGACTCACCGACTGGCAGTTTGCGTTGGCAAACAGGCGCTAGGCACCAGCTTGCCACATCAAATGAAAAATATCGTGCAACCAAAAATTCTTAGAAAAACCTAAATGTATCTGATCTACCGAATAGCGTGCACAAGACGTCGGCAACAAAATCAATTCAGGGCAGGGCAGGAAAAGGCAGGAAGGATGGACAAGGGAAGGGTGTTGTAAAAAAAAGAAAAAAAAGTATCTTATATGTAAAATTTCAGGGCAGCATTTTTTAACAATTTGCATAAATGGCAACCACAGATAATCCCCTGAAATGAACTAAATATACCACAACTGGGGGCTTTCCAAGCCCAGTTTGCTTTCTGAAATTGATTGGTTTCAGCTTTGCATTTTTTTTTTTTCTATGGTTGGTCTTTCTATCTTTACCAGCTGAATTTGGCTGGTTTCTGAAAGGCCTGATTTGGGAACAAAACTGAACATTCACCTGGGGATGGCTCACTATGGTACAAGTTTTAGTCAATGAAAATGTGACTTAATTTTAGATTTCATTAGGAAAAGGGAACTAAGGCAGAGAACAGCTGCTGAAATGACAAGACGAAGACTAATATGTTCTAATGCTTTTCATAAAAAGTCGGGTGAAACTACATTTAAATCTCTGCTGGCCCAAATTGTTAGCTGAGGCAAAGTGAGCTGGCTCTGCTGGAGTCAAATCCGGCCCAGCTGCTCTGAAATGGAGACACTCCAAAGCCATAGCCACTTCCGGAAATTTTCTCCTAAATGATTTGCCAAAAGACATAGTGAATCGCTTGCTAAGCGTGTGTTTAGAAATGCGTCTCTTCGTCTATTTATACCTCTTTCCAATCATGTCTTTTTAGCTGAGGCAAAGTGAGCTGGCTCTGCTGGAGTCAAATCCGGCCCAGCTGCTCTGAAATGGAGACACTCCAAAGCCATAGCCACTTCCGGAAATTTTCTCCTAAATGATTTGCCAAAAGACATAGTGAATCGCTTGCTAAGCGTGTGTTTAGAAATGCGTCTCTTCGTCTATTTATACCTCTTTCCAATCATGTCTTTGTTCTCTTCTGGAGGCCGCCTAAGTGAATTCCCTACATCCAACTGTTTCTCTCCTTTAAGTCCCTGGTTAAGGAACTCGTATTAAATTGATATCTATCCCAGGCACAGGCATGGGCAGGTACAGAAGTGATGGATATAGTGTAAACCCAAACAGTATCAACAGTCACACGTTTATTTTTAAATAGACAATTAGTCCAAACTGGTCCAAAAGCTGCCCTAATAAGGGGATTTAAGTCAATGAAAAAGCTCTATTTTGACCTTTGAAGCAGCAAACTTTCTTCTTCAGAATTCTTAGATGTATCCAGTGATGATATACATAAGCATTGTTGAGATTCGGTATTCAGATGATATCACTCCGAACTAATTAGTTGTACTCAAAAGTCTGCCCAAGTCAGAGGAAAGGGAATGCAGTGGTTGCCAGTAATGGGAAGGATATTAGGAAACATGTCCCCTGGGTCAAATGTTAAACTTGTACTCAACCAAACTTCCCTTCAATTCAGTGAAAGCATTTTTTCTAAGTTAAGAATGAATAAGAGATGAGAAAGGGGAGAGCGCCAGCTACGGAGGGAGACGGCAGTCTTGTGTTTAAGCCTGGGACCGAGACCAGGAAATCCTCAGCTCTCCTGCCCGTTGGATCGGGGAATGACTGAATGAGCGGGGAAGGTGCCTCAGCTCCCCGCGCCTGCGGGCTCTGATGCACAAGCGCTAGAGCAAACATCTGCGATGGGCCGACGCGCTGCAGCCCGCAGCGATCTCCCTGCCGCTGCCCTGTCGCAGATGAAGCTGTGTGCTTCTCGGCTGCTGAACGCCGTGGCCTGACCTGATAGTACCGATCCTGGGCCATCTCCTCCTCAAGCAGCAGGGACTTCTGGTAGGCACAGACGGTGACACCAAGCTGCCGCGGCCTGCTTTGCGAGCCCTGGCTACCGCAGCCCTTGCTCTTTCCTGCTGGGAACACTTGCGGTATCTCTCCGCTTTAGGGAAAACTGGATATGAAATATTACAGATTAAGATGTTGGAAGTGCTTTGAAATCCTCAAGCCAGAAAGTGTGAAATACTGTCTTCGCTCTTTCTCACACACGCGCAAAATGGTAGCTGGTTTTTCATTGTATTTTGGGGATTTCCTACGGCAAATTATATAGTTATTTGCTCATTGGATTTGGTTTTCAAGTCCTTCGTGTATGTTAAGCAGTTTCATTTTGATGTCACTGATGATGCTGTAGTTGCAGTATGACCAAGGAAGAAGATGGCTTAGCTCTTGGTAGATCAAAATTGGACGGAAGGTAGATGTAAAATACAAGACACAAACGAGTGTAGAAGCGGTACTGATCATCTTTGCCAGCCTTTGGGGCCAAGCCAGCCGCTGATGCAAAGTGACATAGATAAAAACTTTCTGCAGAGAAGAGCTTCTGCACGTGCCCCTGTTGAACAGTCATCCCGGTAAATGGCTTTAGCCTGGATCCAAGCCCACACATGACACCAGCTGCCCACCAGAATCAGACTTGCGTCTGCATTGCCCCTTTAAAAGCTCCGGCTGCTGGTCACTCTCTTTAATTCATCATCAACATACCAAAAAAGTGAGCCCCTTTTATGATTCAGCAAAGAATAACATTGCTGGTTCAAGATCCTGGAAGTCTGGAGGCCATCAGGTCTTTTAATTTTTACTCTGAAGGAATTTCCTTTTTTAATATTGCTGTGCGCTCTCTGGCCAAAGCCAGGAAGCCAGCTATCTATGGACAGCAGTGACCAAAATTTGGTTTTCCTGGAATTTTCTCTTTTCCCTCCGCACACCCACACAATAGGCTTTTTAGGATGCCTGCAGTCTGTAATTTGCCTTTCTAGTCTGATAATGTGGCTTGCAGAGGCATTGGTTTTGCCAAGTCATCATCTGGAAGGAACACTTTCTTATGCAACAGGCTTCGTTTGCCCCCTCCATGTCCTATGGCCCACGGTTGCCACCAAGCCCAGCTCCAGCGGAACGGGCTATGTCCGAACCGCCGTGCAGACACTGGGAAACGGGAGAAAGACCATAAAGTCTGGGAAAGGGCCTGAAACTTTCAATTTCAAAAGGCACAGCCCAGAAACCAGAAGGACTAAGAACCCAGTGCTGTGGTTTCCCTTTGCCTGACTAAAGAAAATAGCTGCTGTCTATTTTTACTGAAAATGTGGGACATGGGGCCCTTCTCTTCCCCTGCAGAAATGGGGGATGCTGCTCACAATGCAAGAGAGGGGGAATGGAGCAGGGGGGGTCATCCCGGATTAAAACCAGCTGACTGGTCCACAGAAATCTCTCCCATAGATTCTTCAAATATTTCTTGCCCACATCACTGGAAGACTTATTTGTAAGGTGAAAGAAAGTTAGTTGGGAAAGGGATTTGGGAATCACCTACAAAAATTCCTCTTTATTTGATTTTAAGGCAGGGATAGGATTGATCTAATTCTCTCCCCCTTTCTTTTCTCCAGTTCCGTGTCACCGTGCTGTATGGTGTTCTCGGGGCATTCAGCACAACAAATTAAGGCAGATGGCATCGTTAAAAATTTGCAATGTATCATATACCTTGCAGAAAACAAAAGCCATCTGTACAAGTGTAGAAATGGGATTCCAGTGTGTGAAATGTGTGTTATGTATGTGGCCTTTGTGTTCACTGTCATGATTAGTATTTTAAAGTATTTTAAACCTCTAAACCTCCGATCAAAAAGATGTTTTTCATTTTCAACAAAAAAAAAAAAAAAAGAGCCCAGAGCATGGCGAACAAAGACTTCAGTCTTGTTTTACTTACGCTTATTAACTGCGGATGTTTGTTCTTCATTAAAAGGCTCTTTTTAGATGACTGAAAATACAAAAAAAACCT
>JMFS01031924.1:0-14463 GCA_000699545.1 Podiceps cristatus | reverse complement strand
CGCCCATCCAGCCAATTCCTTATCCAGCGATTATTCAGTATAACTTTTCTCTAAATCTACTTGGGTAACTGACAAAAAGAACAGGTGATCCTCCTCTCTGTGGACTGGAAGAAGTTGGGAGAAAAATCACATTTTTTTACAGGTTTTGTATAGCTGCAAGTCCCAACATTTCCTTTTCCTAGCTGCTCCCTCCAGTCTTCTTAGGCAGCCTGTCTCATCTCCTCTCCCAACTTCTTCCCTTCAATCCATTATGCTCTTTTCTCATTTTTCTTTTTGGTTTTCATCCTCTGTTACATCCAGTGCAATAGTTTGCTCCTTCATGCTGAGTACTAGCTCCAGAAGAGTTTCCTTTGGTTTGCTTGGATGCTGCCCTGAATCTGAAAGATCAGCTACAGAGGTATATTCAGGGGGAAGCTGTCACTGTTTCTGTGGCTCTGGAGGGGCTTGTTCAGCTGGGACTTTAAGAATATTTTTTTTTTTTTTTGTATGGTGAAAGCAAAATAATTTCCCTACCTCTATTCATAGAAGTCAATTAATTGTTTTGGTTGACTTTCTTTTCTCAGGGTTCCTACTGTGGGTAAAAACTTCTGATTCAAAACATTGTGAAAATAGCTGTTAAACAAAACTTTGGTGATTCATAGGCTACTCTTCTATAAAAGCATGAATGATACAAACAGTTAGACCTAATTTTTATGCTTAGATATTTCTGATTTTATTCTGCAAAAAGCCAATTTCAAAGTTTATCTGGTTTTGATTTTGACTTTCCCATCATACTTCAGCTGACTGTATACAGATGTAAGTCGGGAGGCAGCCTGAATTTCAGCCTGTCAGGTATTCCCAGCACCAATACACACTTGTTTCTAGAACTATGAGTGACTCTAAGATGAGAAAGAGTCAGTCCATTAGGGACACTAAATAGGGAAAAAACAGGGTCTCATATTCCTTTTAAGCTCTGTTTATTGCAATAGCTCAGGCTGAACTACAGATCCTGTGATCTGTAGTTCTGCTTGTTGACACTCCACTGCAATGTTTTGTCTGGACATATGAAAAGAACATTCCAAAGTATAGTTTGGTTATATTCCTACACCATACTGCTGTCCTACCTCAATATGCCTTACATTTCCCTCCTTCACTTCATATCACAGATGCGACCTCCATCAGAACCTCAAAGAAAAACAAAGCAACAAAGGCTGACCAGTCAGCTGTGAAGGACTCACTTTTGATCTGAGGAATAATACACTTCAGATTTATTTGGAGCATGGTCTCCAAAGTAAGGAAAACCTAATCTGAAAATGGTAATGTCTGTAAAATGCACTCCAGCAACAAACATGCAAAGATTATCTCTGAAGCAACAATTTTTATTGTTTGCTTATACACAAGGATTTTTTTTTCTTTTTCCTTCTTCATTAATGATTATTTACTGTTAGAAACTGAGTAGCCTAACTTTAATCATGTTGTTTCCTGGAAGAAGAGGTAATACTCTCCTGTGACTGAGATAGTAACTATCAGGTTATTGGACTTGCATTAAGAAAAAAACAATTACAATGGCTTTGGCTGCTGCAATTATTTATTTCTAGAGACTACAGATGTTTAATGATTTAAAAAATATAACTACTTGGCAATCAACACCATAAAACAACCGTTTTCTAAATTCTGGGCCAAATTACCTTTTTTATTTATTTATTTTTTTAAAAAAACAAAAACAAACAAACAAACAAAAAACTAAAGAAAATATAAATTCCTCACAGGAATCACTATACAGGAATTCCATATACCATTCAAGAACTCACGGAGACCCCTTTGTCCTCCTCCTGCCTCTCAGATTCCTTAATAAAAACAATGATAGCAGTGAGGGGAAGAGATCTTTGTACTGCTATCTTGTCAAGTCTTCATCATTTAAGCCTTGGCAAGATGAAAAAAGCATATGTATACATTGTACCTTAATGTTTTTCGTTTTGATACTAAATCCATGCAAGCCTAAAAAGGTAAAAAAGTACTACTGGAGATCTGCATTAGCATGAAATTGTATTGACATGCTTCAGTGTTGTTTAAGGTTTTGGTAATTCATGAAAATTTGATAATTGCATCAGTAAGAGCTTAGTATTTTCAGTACAAATTTAATTAAATATCACACTTTTTTTCTTAAATAGCAAACAGTATGGAAGGAAACACTGATATCCCCAGGGTAGGGGTTGTATATATTTAAATGAACCTTTTTAAAGCAAAATTTACTTCAAATGGCCCACAGGTTTGCCATCATTTCAGTAACAACTTTCGTGAAATGGAAAAGAAAATATTTTCCAGGAGGGAATCAAAGGATTGTATAAAAAAATCTAGTTTCTGAACACAGTCAGAATGTTCTTTCCTGTCCTTTGCGTTCACTGTGACTGCTACAGTAGATTTTACTCTTGGTAAGTCCTTGCAGCTGCATCACTTTCTGTCAAATGTTTTGGAAGATGTTTAATTCTTTACTTGCAGCTTAGTTTTGTATCTTTTGCTGTAGTTTACTTGGTGACAACTTTGGCATGCTTAATACTGACAGTACCTTCAGGTGCTTTAGAAATTGAATCTGTGTTCAGCATGATGCCTTAAAGCAGGTTACAATAGCAACAACTGAAAATAACTAGAACAATGCACAGAATGCATGTTCATTTGTTGTTATTGGATGAATTGACTAAAAAGATCAGTATTAGACAGCTTTTGTTCTCAAGACAATTGTTAGGACTTGTTTGCAATAAAATTGGGAAACTAAAAAGCCTTTGCAATGCTTTTTGTAAAGTCTTTTTTAGTACTACCTGAAGTTAACAATGCCAGGTTCACTTCTGCTTGCCCAGGGGTTTTACCCTTGTGCAGTAATCTACAGACCCAGTTTTTACTACAAAGGCTAAAAGGAGAATCAAAGTGTTGTGGTTTTTTTTGGTTGTTGTTGTGTTTTTTTTTGTTTGTTTGTTTGTTTTTTTTTTTTTTTTCATCGAGTATGGATAAACAAAACTTGGGAATTAAAGGGAAAAAAACCTAAGCAGTGAGGAAGCTGGAAAAAAATTCGACTTGCTTTCTGAACTTCCTCCCCACTCCCCTCAGCAATAGTTAAGCATTATTTGTCCTTTCTGACTCTCAACAGATGTGGAAACGAAAGTAGTTTTGGGGAGCATTCACGCTATCTGACTTGAGGCATAATTTGGATGTTAGATTTCCCATATTATTAAATTTGAAGTGGGTGCCTCCACAGGGAGTTCTGCTTTCAGAGTATAACGACTATGTTGCTTAGGATTTCTAAATTCCCACTGGAGGCTCATGCTGCTCTCTGTTAAGTATTAGAGGAGTAGAGAATCCCATCTTGGAAAACTTACTTTGGTGCTAAAGTTAGTGACATGAAAATCCTCTTTCATCTCTCTTAATGCACTGCAGGCTTGCCTAGTCCTTGGCTTAAGAGCACATTAAGGGTTGCCAGGACTTCAGTCAGCCTACAGAGGTTTACCCCTGAGCTGATCCTTAGCCAAGAGACGTGCTATGCAATTCAGACGGGCTTCCAGTTTCTGACATGTCCCTGGCATGTCATCATGAAGAGCTGTTTTGGCAACGCTTTTCTATCAAAACGATTCCCTAAGTTTGGTTAACTGTCTTAAGGCAATTCTCAGAAACTTTATGTACATTGAAACAGGTACTGTGTGAAATGCAGCCAAAAGGTCACCATAGCTCATAGATGAGTATTCTTCTTGTAGGCAGATGAAACTTGACATTGCAGTTATTATTTGTGGATGTATTATGATAAGGTGTTAAAATATTTTATATGTGTATATATATATGCAGTGCACTCAAATTCAATATTTTTATTCTCTCAGAAGATCTGATATGCTCAAAAGCCCTATCTAATGGTTATGTTATTGTCCTAAATGCACTCTCTTCTGCTAGAGGTGCTCACAATGTAAGTGTAGTGTGAGGTATGCCTTGCAGGCGATTATTTTTTTTGTTTTGATTGCAGCCTTTGTATCTACCAGATCTTTTTGGGACTTCCAGTGTCAATTTCACCAAAATTAATTCCGAAATAAGATCTCAAACATCTTACATCAAAATGGCAGCCCTATCAAGCATTGTTCATTGCAAGAATCAGAAAGGCAGCCATGGGTTTTCTTTCATTTATTGAATTGACTAGATATTTGATATGGTGTTTTTTGTTTTTTAAATGTCCTAAGTCATGTTTACGATGATAAAATATCAGTGGTGGCCTTTGCTCTGTATTTCAGAATAAATTGAATTACCAAGAAAAAAAAATGTAGCCAATTGTGGTTAGTAACTTAGTTGTTTCTCCATGTTCATGGGTGTGTGGAAGGCTCTTAATTATTTCCAATTAGGTTCATATTTTATGATTGTTGTCAGTACACTGTAAATAACAATTTGTAGACTGGAAAATGAAACTGAAGTAATTTCTGGAGTACTTGTATGACAGCAGCAGCAGCAAGCATAGATTCAGCTGCTAAAGTTTGTGTCACTTGAGCAGATTTATCCTGTAGAGCACAACAGAAACTTGCACGTTGCATATCACAAAACAAATGAGACAAGAAGGAATGCGAGCCCTGCACTGCACATGGGCAGGGGCAGTAGTTCTAACCAAAACGTGACCTTACCATCAACCAGAGGCACAGCCAAAAGGGCTGAATCCCTTGTACTTCCATATGCAAGTATGGTGGGACATGACTTTCTAAAAAAGTCTGAAGATAATTTCATGGACCTGAAAGAAAGTCCATTTTTTCCAACTACATTGTGTGGTCTAGCAAATAATGTTATGTCTCAGTTGGCCTCTTGACGTACAATCAAATATAATTCTATAAGATATACATTGTGAATGTACACAAAACATTGCAGCAGATCCTCCTGTTATGCAAATCAGGATGACAGAGTTGTAGCACAGCACCATTTTATCCTGCCCGTGGTCATGGCCACAAAACATTTTAAAAAGAGGAAACTAATTTTTCTTCTGCCTCCTGCAATAATCTACACCTTCTGTGGTTATAAATTAACTATATTCCTTCCTTTCTTTCATTATAAAGTCTGTGTTGCACATTTAAATGTCCTGTGGTTGTCTTATAACATCCTATTTTATTTAACTTTGAGTTTCCTCATCCTTATTGATGTTCGTGTTTTATTTATTCACTTGAGTTCAATATTCTCAGTAAGGTGCTGGATCTTCAAAAGAAATCTTCAGTCACAACATAGTTCAATCAAATCACATTTCTGCAATTTGTCTGCCCAAGTTAAAATTAAAGCATACTTATCATCTGTGGATGTGAAATGGAAAGAGGATGATTATAAAACTCCTTTTAGAAGTTGAAAGCAGAAAGCTGATGATTTTTCCATTAATATTTTTGCTTTAAATTATGATAACTTAAAACTACCTACTAACCATGTATCTAAATTAATTTCCTACACTTCACTTTTCTGCATTTCACATGCACCTGAGAATACTCCCAATAGAAAGCTCAAGAAAGACACCGTTAAGAAGCTACTAAGAGACCACATTAACCCTTTGTCTGGTAAAGCTCCCAGATGAAGTCTTCCCCTTTTGTCTGGGAATCCTGAAGGGTTTCTTTAAAAAGATTATGGTCTCTTACTTTGGTGTCTATGGTTTTCAATGCGGGAAATGGAAGAAGTCTTAGCTTTTCTGTGCTGCATAGCAGCTAAATCCTTCACTGACTCCAGTCTGATAATGGATGAATCACATCCTTGTTTGTGAACTTGCATGAAAACAGACACCTGCTCCTGAGCTTGAAAAGCTCATTTTGTTTTGGTCTAGTTTCATTTGCAAGGGTTAGCAGAGGTGAGACTGTGAAGTCAAGATGAAACTGGACAGGGTGCTAGATAACTTAATCTAGGCTCCCTTTGCCACGAAAGGTTGGACCAGATGAACTCTGAAGTCCTTTCCAACCTGGACTATACGATGATTCTATGATGAACTCTGGAAATCTGCTGATTGAATGATGTTTTAAGAGTACTGGCTTCCACAGGCAATTATTATAGTGAGTGTAGTGGGTGGAAGGTTTCATTCCTCATAATTTTATAGATGAACATTTTAGTCTTTCAATGTTTGTTGCATGTTATGGGAGCATCCTTTGATATCGATAACTTTTAATTGCACAGATCTCAGAATATAGTCAATTGATTATATTGACATAATATAGTTTTAAATGAAAACAAAAAACTTTTGAAGTAAAAAAATAAATCACTGTAGAAAAAATCAAATCAAATATGTGAAAGTTTAACATTTTTATTCTGGTACAATGCAGACTGCTTCCTCACGGTCTCCGATTGGATCCTTTGGTTCATAGATAAACCCTTCCATGAGTGAAATAACAGGTGTGATAGCTCCAGGAAGACATGAGCTTAAAGCTAGCAGGACTTCAGCCTTGCTACATGGTATAGCCAGATTATCACCGGAAGTGGCCTGAATTGCTGTGTGTCCTGGTGTTGTTATTTGTGCTAAAAGATGTGGACAACATTATGGAATATGCCCTTGGTGAACTTGCAGATGGCAGAAATTTAGAACAGGCAGTTGATATACTACATAGTATGGTTTACAGGCAGCTGGAACCAGGCTGAAGAAAGGGGATGACGGGAACCTCATCAAGATCGATACAGACAAATGTGCAATCCTGCACCTGTGATGGAAAAGCCCCATGTAGTTTTAAGAACTGGGAAGTCAAGTGCCTGAAAAGCAGCTATACAGAAAAGGACTTGAGGATCTTGGTATACAGTAACTTGAATGTGAGTTAGCTATGTGTTCCTGTGGCTATGAAGGTTAACCACATTCTGAACCAATGGGCTGAGAAAAGAAATTAATGACTGCTGTTGAGTTCCCACCCAGGGAACTGTGCCCAGTTCAGGGCTCTCTGGTGCAAGAAAGGCTTAGATAAACAGGAGAGAGTTAAATATGATGACTATAAGGCTGCTGCGCATAATGTGAGAAGAGACCGAAAGAGTTGGGTTTGCGCAACCTGAAGAAGAACAGGTTGAGGGGGAATCTAATTGCTGTCTTAAAGTACATCATGGTTTTAGAGAGGACAGACTCTTCCTGGAAAGGGACAGAGAAAGGCTAAGAGGCAATAGCCACAAGCTGCAGCAAGGGAAATTCTAAATTTCAGAAAAGCAGTTTTCACAGTGAAGTTTGATCAAAAACTGTACCAGTTTGCCTAGAGAGGCTGTGAAACCTTTACCTTTGAATATATTCAAACTTGACTGGACAAAGCCCTGAGCAACCTGATCTAACTTTGAAGTTGGCTTTGAGCAATGAGTTCAGCTCCAGAGGTCCTTTCCAATCTAAATTATTCTATAGTTGTATGAGATTATGGGTGTGAATGACCAGGTAATATAAGTTTAATGTGTACTTCCAGTATTTTCTGGTCTGGGACAACTTACTAACTGGTCACATACCATTCTAGACCAGAGCCATGCAGACCTAGAGGCACTATTTCTGTTTCAGATTTATTCCATTATCCAAAATATCTCAATTCCTAATTCTCTAATAAAAATGTGATGATTTTGACTTTTGCCAACATCATGAAGCTCTGAAAAGATAATCAAATGTACACAGGCCCACCCTCATGATCATGTAGCTTTATTGAAGTTAACAGAAATTAAGAGAACCTGGGGACAAAAGTCTGGTTTAAAGAGCTCATTAAGTTCACAATTTCTTTACCTGAAGATAGCAATTGTAAAAGAAAAACTAGTCAATCTAATGATTGATTACCTTCCACAGAATACTTGAACAGTTTTACAGACCAGTTTTGCAGTCTATAGACTTTCAGCAGTGTATACATTTAATTGTGGGTATTTTTAAGTTATTTACCACAGCCAGGTTTTTGTTTGTTTGTTTGTTTGTTTACAGAATGCAGCAAACATATAGGAAGCCTCAAAAATAGAGAAAATATAGTCATAGAAAAGAATTTGGATTTTGGCATGAGTATCAAGAGAGCACTGTGAGTGAAATTTATTGTTCTCTGATGTACACTCTTCTAGACAATAAAGGGAATAGCTTCTATTCTGAAATCAATGTTTGCAATTTTCTGCTTCTCCTTCAAATACAAAGAATACATTCTTTCAATTCACAGAATCAATTATTAGATATTCCTTCAATTTTGTTCATTCACTGGTACTTGCAAATCACACTTTATTTTTGTTCGTTAGATTAATTTAAAAGACAGTAGCTCCTTCATTTGAAGACTTTAAGTTGTAGGTTGTCTTTCTCGGGATAAAAGAAAAAACTCAATAAATTGTCATGACAAAATATTTTCTATAAGTGGCTCTGCTGATGACAGACCATGTATTAGAATTGCAGTAGCTCTCAGATACATTTCTGCAGTCAGATCCTTTGGGGGCATAAAATGGTTTAAACTGTTCTGTACTAATTTACAATTGTTGAAATATTGTTCTGCAATGAAGCTGAGAATTTACAGAACACATAGCTGAAACTAGAATGCACTTTTCACCATTTTTCCAATGATCAATGCCTTTAATAATGTTATTTCCACATTTCAGTTTTTCTAAAAAAACTCCACACCCTCATCAGTCCTTTAAAGAGAATAGAAGATAATTTTCCATTTGCCTGTATTCACATGACCATTGTTATTCAAATAGTTCATATGTTTGAGCAAATGGCTATGACAATATGACTGAAATTAATAAGGGCACCAAAACTAGAAAGAACCAATCTCTTTTGAAGTATTCAGAAATTTAAAATGAGGAACCAAGGCATCTTGCTCTTTCAGTTTACTTTCCTAATCCTTTCCAAAGTCTCTCTGATTATTTCTGTTAAACTATTTAACTTAATTCTTCTAATTAATTACTCTGTGTCTCCTACCTCAAACCTGCTGTTGTTTCTTTCCTGTGCATTGGTGAAATTTGATACTAACCTGAAGTATGAGAGAGGGGAATAAAGACATGCATGTTTTCCCTTCCTGAGCCAGCTGATGCAGTACAACAAAATCTCTTTATAATTATCATTTGCGATGTACTGATGTTCACAGCAAGTCTCTCACTAAACCTGTGAATTTCTTAGTATTCAGCAATGGATTAAGAAAAAAAGGAACTGATGGTCTGGGAGTCTAGCTGGCAGAGTATTTGGCTTAACAGATATAAAACTAGAAATTATTTGGTAGAGAGCAATTTTTTTTATTTATTTTATTTTTTTTTTTTTTAAATAGGGCAAGGCAGCTAGGTAATGAAATAATTTGTTGGACTAGAAGATGTTTAGAATAGCTGCAGAAGTCTGTTGGTCGGTGACAAACAGCATATTTTGATAAACCATTTACGAGGCTGAGCTGTTTTGATATCAAAGATTTTGGTAGAGTATCTCTAAGGTCATGATGCCAATAAAGTTTTCATGGGAAGTGGTGTAAATGAAAAGATTTATTAAGGAGTGTATATGTGTATATATGTGTATGTATGTATACATATACGTATGTGTATACATATCTATCTATCTATATATATCCCTAAACAAGAGGATGAAATAGATTGGATTATAGAAGGGCATGTTTAAAGACAATTTCCTCAGAACTCTCCCTAAGACCTTCAACAATGTGATCTCTAGGGTTGCAGTTGCCTGGGCAGCTGACCTGATGAGATTGTTTGCTCTGCTGAAGGATGAAGGTCTTGTTCTTCACTTCCTCCTCCTCAGAGCTCCTCTCTCCCATTCCTCCTCTAAGGCAGGAAGAAGAGTTGGGATTAGGATCTCTCAATTTTGCTTATAGCAAGGTGGTAAATCAGTTGATGGTGTCTAGTGAAATTATATGTTTAAGATGCATGTTTGTTCTTGACTTTGACCTTTTCTTTTTACTTAAGAATGCCCTGGCTTTTTGAAGTAGTCTTGGTATGAATGATCACAGACAGATCTAGGAGAAGTAACTGGAATTAAGTTGGTCTTTACTATCTCAATCCAGCATTACAGCTGACACTCCATTATTCTGCTGACTGACAGGGATAAGGTTGAACCCATTCACTTAGGGACTGTTATAACCTGGGAGAACATGCTGGGTCAGGATTGAAATGTCATCTTCATTAAATCAACCAACAAAACTCCCACTGGTTCCAAATACTCACCCAGGTTGAGGTAGCTTGGCTTCGTGATACAGCAAAACATTCAGGTCCAGATTGAATACTCTGGTAATCTCAACATGTTGCTCTAGCCTGTGCCAGGCAGAATCTCACCTACCTACATTTTGGAGTGTAGAAACAAATTAGAAGGGAAAAATTATATGACCAGAGGTGAGATAGGGCTAGTATATGCTGATATTACATCCTGGCACTCAAACTGTGAGGGAGAGCAAATGGAATGAGGTAGACTGAGAACAAGGAGGCTTCAGACCGTCCATAAAGGCATGGTTGAATTCCCATTTGGACCACTCCATATAATCACACAGCATAGTAACATAGAATCATAGAATTCGTTGGTTGGAAAGGACCTTTAAGATCATCCAGTCCAACCGTGCCTGACCACTACTAAACCACCTCATCCTCCCTAAGCACCTCATCTACCCGTCTTTTAAATACCTCCAGGGATGGTGACTCCACTGCCTCCCTGGGCAGCCTGTTCCAGGGCCTGACATCTCTGTCAGTAAAGAAATGTTTCCTAATATCCAATCTAAATCTCCCCTGGCATAACTTGAGGCCATAATGTCAGAATCACTGAAGCTGTTCATATACTTTTCAACACACTGCTTAGTCTTTGATATCATAGTTATTAGAATGGCTAGTAGCTTTTAAAAGTTATTTACTTTCATTCTCAACAGTAGTGTCTAGCTGCCAGTAAGCAAAGGAGGAATTCTGTGCAGTGGTGTTTTTCCCAGGCTGTGTTATATCTATAGTTTTACACCTCCAGTGAAAGAATTTGTAGGTGAAAGAGTTGGTTTTTAAGCTTTCTTGCAACACAATGTTTTATAAAACTCAAGTTTAATTCTTGGTATTATAAAGCAAGAATCCTTGAAAATAAGACTAATAATAGGCTTTTTTTCTAATTAAAGAAAAAAAAATTGTAAAATAAAATCTAATACAGACTAACACTTCTCTTGAACTCCAGTGACAAGTCAGTATTTCCTTTATCCCTTTTCACTTGAATCACTGTAGGGCCACCTTGGATGCAGTTGTGTCAGGAGCTAGACTAAATTTATGTCAAGAGAGAGGTTGTTTCATTTCCTACTTGTCATGGACAAATAATTTTTTTAATGGTCTCTCCATCTGATGCTTTCTGAGATACTGCTTGGAACACTGCATAAAGGAAATACAACTGAGGGCAAGACTTGGCATATTTTAATATAACTTCTGATCTGGAGCCTGGAAGATGTGGCTTTAAACCAAAATTTTTCTCCTAAAGCATATAAGGCCTGGTGTGGACTTCCTGAGCCTGGTAATTCAGGAAGTTTTATATTTTTATACATTTATGTTTAAAATTGAAAGGCTTTTAAAGGCTTGTTATTACAGGTAAGTTAATTGCTCAAAATGTTAGACGAAAATTTTAACCATATCATAGTTAATGTGAACTTGGAGCTGCAAAAGTGATAAAACTTTCTGTTGGGTTTAGGATCTTTGTTCTTGATGATAACACCTTTATTTTGTTTTTCCTGAAACTTGAACAGCTACAATGGACAATAACAGACACATAAGTTGCCCTTCTATTTTCAAGAACAAAAAAAATTCACTGATGATCGTTTGTTATCATTATCTTCAGTACTTAACAATACAGCAGAAAGCTGACTTGAATTTCAGTGTGAGCAAAGAATGATAGATCTTCTCCATTAAGGATGAACTAGAAAAGAAAGTAAAGACCTTCTTTCTCAGTCTCTTTCTTGTTCCAGGGAGACGAGTCTGTGCAAGCCTTGTAATAAATACAAATCACCTCTTTTGCAGTGCTGGTTCATCTGTGCCACCAAGGCCCTATCCTCTCCCATTGCAGGGAAGCTGCAGTCTCAGGGAGTCTGTTCTTTCTTATCCCTGCAGAATAATTACTTTGGGAGGCAACACAAGCACACTGTAGGCATGCTATTTGGGGACTTACTGTCCACCTGCCACAGGTAGATTTATGAGATGATAGAGACTTGCCTGTAAGGTCTTAAGGGCTGTAAATCCAGTGTAAATTCTTCAATCAGTTACAATCACATAAATGGACACAGAATTGAGCTACTGTTGGATATTCTGTGCTAGATCTCTGAGAAGTGCAGCACAAACCTGTCTGGGAAATGATTTTGCACCCCTTTAGTCCAGGGGTATTTCATCACATTCTGCAGTAAAAAAGCCCAGGCATCTGTCAATCTACAGCAGGCACATAGGCATGCCTCGGACCTTGCTTGGATTTGCCATGTTACATGGTGTAACTTGATCTTGGTATCTTCTCATCTGTGCCTTTTACTTATGCAGGGGGTCTTGTGCACCATACCAGAACAATATAGCCAGCCACTGTTGTGGCTTATACAGCTCCTTGAAAGAACTTCAGTCCTTTCATAGAATCATATTGTAGAATCATAGTCCTTTCAGTCCTTTAGTCCTTAAGGACCCATGTTTAAGGATCAGGACAGAGCAGACAACCCAATTATCTGCACATAGACCATCTCCATGGTGGGATAGTGAGGTGTATTTTTGATGTATTTAGTTGTGTCACATCAGAGAGAATTCTTATAATCCTTGGTGGTAACAGTGATTGAAAGGACCTATCTGGAAGTAAGTTTATATGTTTTCATCATTATTTTTTATTCATTTAAAAAACAAAAACAAAAACAAAACTGTTATACTAAGTGCATTTGCCAGCAAATATGTTAGGTGACAAAACCCCTGCAATCCAGTGAAATAAAGGGCAAAAAAAAGTGGAGTAATGTATGAGGAATCACAGAACAGCAGGGGCTGGAAGGGACCTCTGAAGATCACCTAGCCCACCACCTGCTAGAGCAGGATCGCCCAGAGCGGGTTGCACAGGAACGTGTCCAGGTGGGTTTGAATATCTCCAGAGCAGGAGACCCCACACCTCTCTGGGCAGCCTGTGCCAGGGCTCTGTCACCCTCACAGGAAAGAAACTTTTCCTCATGTTAATATGGAACTTCCTTCGTCCCAGCTTGTGCCCGTTGCCCCTTGTCCTGTCGCTGGGCACCACTGAAAAGAGTTTGGTCACATCCTCTTGGCACCCACCCTTGAGATATTTATAAGCAAGGATGAGATCCCCTCTCAGTCTTCTCTTCTCCAGGCTAAACAGTCCCAGGTCGCTCAGCCCGTCCTCATAAGAGAGATGCTCCAGTCCCCTCAACATCTCTGTAGCCCTCTGCTGGGCTCTTCTCCAGTAGTTTTTTGTTTTTCTTGAACTGGGGAGCCCAGAAGCAGGCACAGCACTCCAGCTGGGGCCTCACTAGGGCAGAGTAGAGAGGGAGGAGAACCTCCCTCAGCTTCCTGACTGTGCTCTTCTTGATGCACCCCAGGATACCATTGGCCTTCTTGGCAACAAGAGCACATTTCTGACACACGGTTAATTTCTAGTGCACCAGGACTCCCAGAGTTGCTTTCCAGCAGGTCAAGCCATAACCTGTACTGGTGCATGGGATTATTCCCCTCTAAGTGCAGGACCCTACACTTGCCTTTGTTAAACTTCATGGGGTTCCTCTCTGCCCAACACTCCAGCCTGTCCAGGTCTCACTGAATGGCAGCGGCAGCCTTTTGGTGTATCAGTCAGTCCTCCCAGTTTCGTATCATCAGCAAACTTGCTGAGGGAGCAGTCTGTGCCTTCATCCAGGTCATTAATGAGTAAGTTCAACAAGACTGGACCCAGTCAGGAAACTAGACAGAAGTCTTCTAAAACCGTATCTTAGCTTTTGGAAGACAAATTTGCACATTTGTGAATGTTTATGTAACTCCAAACTGGTAACCATAGTAAGGTTACCAGTAAGCATTTCAGAATGCAATCGGGGCAACAGACCACATAGAGGCTGTGATCATACTGCAAGAATGTGCATTTGGTGGTATATGTCCTGTCCACGACTCCTATGTGGTCAGAGCTTGAGGATGGAGAAGAGAATGAAGAGATGAATTCCCATCCTGACATGAAGAAAGGACGTAGCTTTAAAGAAAGGGCATATTCTTACAAAACACGAGACCATACTCACCTCAGTAATCAAGTAGAATATGTAGGCCAGATGATTAGTTGCTATGAATATAAGTTCAAGACTTTAAAAGAGTTATGCTCATTTGTCCTGGCTGTTCCTTTGGCAAGATTTCTATATTCTTGCAAAGCACCGTCAGCAACAGCTGGAAGAAACCAGAGGAACAGATTTGTCTGCTGCCAGAGCAAAGCCATATATCTGACAAGTGGGGGTTTTGTTGGTTTTTATGCTGTCTCACAGGAAAAGAAAATAGGTGAGGGGGACCCCCCAGAGAACCAAGTAAAAATCAGCACTTGCCATGTCTGCTTCCTTTCTCCTTTCCTTTCCTTTCCTTTCC